>QOCX01000089.1:110837-196765 GCA_005959815.1 Sarcophaga bullata
TGCTATTGTTTTAACATGATTTTCCAAGAGTTATCTCTCTCACTCTCTTTTGTTAGTTAGAGGTCTCTGTTAACATCCATTAGTTCTGATTGATTGTAAAGCTTCGGTTTTACAATACCTTATGTACTCCATATACCAGAAGGTGAAAGTTAAGGGAGTGAGAAAACTAAACCACACCGAAAATGAAAAGCTGTCATTGCTTTTAGACAGATTCATAACTCGATTCTTTTTCTCCGCATCATAAGCTGCAGAATTCTTTTCTGTATTCTGTTAGACCGAATTGTTTCGCAGTATTCGCGTTTTTAAAACTTTGTTTAGAAATACTTACTGAGAGTTCAAAGACCATCCTTGAAACTCTTCGCATTTAACACATATTGAACTAGGTATCCTATATTGGTTTTCAGTAGTTCCCATCTTTATTCTGCGGTAATTTTGTATTTATTTTGTAGTAAAATAATAATATAAGACTTATTCTTGTTCTGTTATGTTAACTAAATTAATCAATAAAGAAAAATAATTGAAAAATAATGCTATTTATAGTGGGCGTCAAAAGTAACTGTACACTCCAACAATTAAGACTAGTGCCTTTGACAATATTTCGAGAGTTTTTGTAATTTTTGTTGTTTCAATTTTAAAAACCGGCAATGAAACAATTTTAATATAAATATAACGGTAATTTATTAATGTATAATTTTTTTAATGTAAAGTTTCCTTTGACGCTTACTGTACACACTTTATACCTCTTCATCTTTTGTGGGTATATTACATGATCTTTGGCCCGAATATATACAATAATATTTATGTATTTTTACATGTTTATGTGTGTATATAGATATGTAGTAAGTACATAGTCTACTCATGACAACGTCAACAAAATTAATCCGTTTTTATATGTCTAACTTGACTGTTGACGTCTATGAAATCGTTTTTTATTTTTCAATAACAGTTTCATTGAATTACTTATCGCTTTCGAGGTTAAAAGACTGTTACTACGATGTATTGTAGATTCGTTATTCTGATTGCATTTTGCAGTTATGATTCCACATCCTGTTTTAAGCTGTTATGCAAGTGGATGTGACGGAGCATTTTCAATTTGAAGAAGCGTTTTGAAAGTATTTTTTTTTATGGGAAATCTGTTCCCAAAATCAGAGAAAGAAATGATTGGCCAAACCAATTACAGGAAATAACTGATGTAATTGCATTGGAACTTTTAACTTCAGTTGGACAGTCGAAATTTTTTAAAATCGTGTGGATTTTTTTTCTTTACAATTACCAACAAGAGACGTAGGCAGATTTTTCAATTTGTTCCCTCAGTTCAATTTTAAATGCTTCTTGGCTGCCCTCGACTATTAGCGTGAGGGTCGTGGGTTCGGCCTCTGGCTTGTTATACAACACCGAGCATATGGTCTATGTTACTCTACCAAAGATGATAAAAATCGCACAATAAGGAAATGAATTAGTGGGAAATGCTAGATTTTCCCAATATATATTGCATTCCTTAACGAACAAATTCACAGTTCTACTGACAAGTCCAACTAGACTTCGCGAATGTTATAAATATGACAGCATGAACTTGCTTACTGAATGTTAATTTATTTGATGGCTAGACAATTCGACAAGTCTGTCACCCGTAAGTCTATCGACTTCTATTTTTAAATCCTTTTAAAAACCACGAATTAAACCAACAAAAGAAAAACACTAACAAAACACTCAATTACAAGCTTCGATAACAAATCGGCATGAATTATCGTTTTATTTTAACTACATTGCTATAGGAGTTACATACATATTGTTATGTTTTTACATTTTAAAAATGTTTGAGATATGAGCTCGTGGATTGCAATAAAAATGAAAATGAATTTAGTGTTCAGTTGTAATTAAATTCTTAATTTTGTGTGCCACTGTTCACAGCTTGTTCTAACAACAACAATTACTTTGTTGTTATCCATTGTTTATGCCTTTTTTATTGTTTGTCACAAAAATAATAACAATTGTACTATAGATCTTTGTAACGGTTAAACCACGATTGCTTTCTTTGCACGCATAGCGTCTTCACACAAGACTGACTGAACTTTTACTCTGAATCCTGCCTGCTTCGTCTTGCCTTTTATATAAGCAACGTAAACAGTCTGATGAATGTTCTCGTAGGTGAAGGTTCGGGTCTTAACCTTCTCGGGAACTCTATGAACGTAAACAACAATTTTGTTAGCGTATTTTGTTTACGTTCGTCCTTGCATTGTTGTTGTTGCATGTTTGTTTACTTGTTTATCCTTTTCGTTATACTGATGTTGTTGTTTTATTTTCGTTTATTTGCTAATCATGTAAACGACCTGTTGTTTTGTTTTTGTAGCTTTTATTTATCATTTTAATGTTAAACGATGTTAAACCATTTCCATTTTCGAAACAATATAAATCGTTATATTTGTTTCGACATAAAGAACTTAGAAAGAAAATAAAATACAAGCAATAACGATTGCTGATGATAAGAAAATGTGTGTGGTACATATATACATAAACACATATATGTGAATGTACTTAAACCGGGCATGCAGCACAGGAATATTCATTTTTACACAAGTAAACATAGGTATTAATGAGACCTCTTGATTCAATAATTATGTATGCATTTCGAAGAATATTATTGTAATTGAATATACATTGAGCGTCAAAAGAAACTGTACACTAAGGATAAAATTCTAACAATCATCAAAGTTAACCTTTGCCACTTGAGGAGAGCGCACGACAAAATTTGACAATATTTCGAAGTATTTTGTAATTTTTTTTTGTTTCAATTTTAAAAATTCGTAATGAAACCGTTATTTTGAATACTGGATAAAATAACGGTAATTTATTAATGTACATTTTTTAGTGTACAGTTTCTTTTGACGCTCACTGTATTTGACAAGAGATTAATTTAATCGGAATTCATTTATTAATAGGATAAGGCTTCAAGTTATAAAATTAAAGTTTCTTAGGAAGACTGGTATTCTTTGGGTTCTGAATACTGGGTGACGCCATTCACTATATTTGGTTTGTTTTAATTCAATAAACGATCGAATAAATCACCTTTCAAAACACTTTTCTGAGTATAAAATTTCAAATAAATTATTTCGTCAAATTCCTGCGAGTATAACAATTAAAAAAAATTCCAATAATGATAACAATAACTGAACCAATAGGATGGAACAATAAACGCTAAAAATTATAAGGAATACGTAATCCATATAACAATAGCCTAAACAAACTGTACCTTATCTACTAAATAGTTGTGTAGCATTTACATCAAATCACAGTTTCCACAAGCGACCACATGATATATAAAAGTCTTGATGCAATTACGCATAAACGAAGTAACTGCGCTCTAATATAAATACAACCAAACGTAATAACAGAGAATCAGTGAACGTAGTATAGTAAGATCGATTACCTTTAATAGACAAATCTTCAGACACAAATTCTCCAAGTCTAGCTTATGGACATGATGATCTTACCTAATCAAGGAAAGAACTACCAGTGTCTTGACATTGCAGTGTTCTGTGATAACAACATTTTAGATGGCACGATGGATCTCGGATTTAAGTTCAGGATTTAAGCTTAGCTTAATTGTTTCTGGTTTAAAGTGATTTTACAAAACCCGAAGAAAAAAATCACACTGCCTTGATATTGGTGGCCAGTTGAAATCCGAGATTCTTGAGATAATTTATTATAGAAATTGTTGCTAGAATAAATAGATATTAACACACATGGTGTGGCAAGTCCAGATCTATTTCCTCTGGTTGAAAGGATCTCTGTTTTTGTGCCGAATAATATTTACAGTCACTCATGTTCATAGGAGTAAAACAGTAGTGGGTGGATAGGATTTTCTAAGCCTGTCAGATAGAAATGTATTTCTCAGTGTATTCAAATCTGTGGTTATTTTGTTCGAACTATATCCCACGATATCGAATATCTTGTGTTAAGTAATATGTATCCATGAATTTAAGGGCCCTAGTTTCGAAAGTTGAAAACGTTGTACAGGGACCATTGCAATCAATTAAAGTTTAAATGGCGCTACGTACGATTATTTAAATACTCGTATGTAAGTACATGTGTATGTGTACATGTTCAGTTGTAAATAAACTGTTTGCGTATTTTTTCAAGAAGATTCAACTTATTGAACAAGAAAAAAATAAAAAAAATTGATATACAGAGGTTCAAACGTATAATTGGAGACTAGGTATGAGATTATTCAAATGTCGATTTTTCCAAATCAATGGAAGTATTTGAAAAATTTAGCGGATTTATCGAGCATCTGAAATTTTTAAACAAATACCTTCAAAATAAAGCCGCTCAGAGAAGATCTAGAAAATATGTATAGATTTGAGAAACATTTAAAGTGGGTTTTTCCACAAATATTGTAGACTATGATGTTACCACTTTTAATATTAACCCAGTTTTGCGTCTGGAATATTATCCTTGTTCAGGGAGAATATGGTTGTTCCCAAATTTGGAAAGTATGGCACAGAGTTAAAGTCACAAATGACTGGAAAGATGCTCAAGATTCATTGAAAACAATTTCAGTGTGTTTGGCATACCACTGCCGAGTTAAGCAGTCGCCGGAGGAAGTCACTACTTGTATCTGTATTGAGAAAAGCTGTCATATTATTTCTAGGTCTAGTCAGAACAAAAAAAAAATCATAAGAAATGAAAGACAAACTTCAATGATATCTTATTATTCATTCTATTTCTGGGAACTGGTTATGAATGAAATTCGCACACGCTTTGGTATTTGTAAAAGAAAAATCGTATCATTTAAAGTCTTATAAATAGTTGAAAATTCTTTTTGCAGTATTAACATGATTAGTTATGGGTTTTTCCAAGAGTCTACTAACATAATTTCTTTGAGAACTTTTCAAAAAAAACCCTCCAATAAACTATATTCAATGCCACCGAGATAAAGATAGTTTTATGTCAACTCCGTGACGTAAGAGAAGTTATTAATTGGCTTTGATGGTAAATTTATTTTTATCAACATTTTAAATAATTTTTAAGTGCGTACTCTCACTGCAGCAATCGAGTCATTTTATAAAAATTCACAATACTGACTGCCGAAAGTCAGTCCGCCGAAGGACGGACTCATTGTAGAAAACAAGTTTAAGCATATATCAACTACATTTACTACGCGATTTTCGCTCTGCTTGCTGTTGTTATTCCACCTCTGTCATGTGCTTTAATAAAATTACCATCGCCAAATTGAATTTCCATTGTAATTGAGAATTCAGTGTATTTCATAAAATATTCCTTTTTATCTGTCATATAAACGCTTGCACCTGGATCAACAAGCCACTCATACCTAACACATAATTTGTCATTACAATCCTTCTGTCAGGATTTCGGCATAGCATCTGACACCACTCATGTTGGGTGTGTTAATTTGTATACAAGAGTGGCGGGACCTACAGTTTAAAGGCGACTGCGAACGACAGATTTTTCGAGAAGCTTTTCATGGCAATTTATTTACTCTCAGAGTTTTTGCCAGAAATCTGCTGAGAGAAAGTCGCCGAAAAAATATTTTTCATATTTCGTTTTTGAGGTCTGACCTGGGGTTTGAACCCTGACGCTACGTCTGATAGATTAAAGCGACTTCACCCCATTCATCTTCTCTATAAATACTTTCAGCTGCCTGTCTTTCATACAGAAACGCAATGCTCTTTAACATCATCTCCTTTGTATTGGGCACAATACCAAATCTTGTTACATTTTAAACACTTTCCAGGTTTTTTTTGTTAAAGCTTTACTGTTGCTTTTATTTTTTTGTGTTGCAATAAGTGCTTCTCCGGTGTTAAAACTTACACGAGGCAAATTTAACCTTACCTCTTTTGCCATTGAAATTTCTATTGTTTACGGGTCAGTCGTTGTGTATTTCCATGCACTGTGGAAGTGCCATTAAAATATTGTCATTACCATTGTTTCTAATTTTGATGTTATCTGGAGGGTCTTTTTGGAAACTTTAAAATTTTTGCTGGAATCTATGTACATTTGCTGTAGACTAGAATTAATATATACTTTCCAATTTGCACCCCATTTGTCTCATAGTCTTGCAATTCATTTTATGTAGTAATGATTGTTATCATTAAAAATTTATTTTTGAGTCATCTTCACCACTTTTTGACAATTTTTTGCTAATGTCCATTGCCAGAATTTTGTCCAGAACCACCAGTCTTACCTATGCCATCAGCTGTAATACTACCACCAACTGAAACGCCATCACCAACTGTCAGCTGTAACTGCTTCAACTATGCTACTGTCAGAACAACTGGATCTATTAAATTCATCCTCAGTATCACATTAATTTTAAAACGCCACATTGACCTACTCTCTACAGTTTTGGAATTAAAAATCCTTAAAATATTTAAAACTTTTAATATAAAATATACTTGGCCAATTAAAATGTTATTTTGTAACACTGTACATATTTATTCCGGACCCTTAAACTGTTAGATGATATTAAATTAAAAGCCCCCAAGCAAATCACGTGAAATTCAATAAAAGAATACCAAACATAACAGAAGAACTTTATTAGAGAACGTGTGACAATTGTCACAATAAAAGTACCGTTATAAGTGAAGCTGGAAAAAAATTGTAATCATCATTAAGCATTACAGTGGAATGAGAATATGAAATTTATCGACAAATATTTTTAGGTTTGTACTATACAAATATTTTTAGGTTTGTACTATGATTGAAATTTATGAAATTACAATTAAAATTTATTCTAGAAGTAAGGCTGTTCAACTAAATTGGGAGTAGATGTCAATGGAAGTGTAGATTAAATGGAATCTCATTTTTTTAAGAGTGTGTAGAAGCCTTCTTGTCTCTGCTGAATTCGGTTTGTAAGGTCACTCAAAATCTTAGCAACCTCGTAAGGTTTGCTTTGAAATGAAGCCGGGAAATCGGAATTGTTGTAGTAAAGGAACCGTAAAAAGGAACCTTTGCTCGTTCTAATCATAAAGATATCACTGTAAAAATGTTAATATTGCAGAAGCATGTGGATTTAAATAGATTTTTCTTAAAGTGCATGTTTAATCAATTTATTTTGGGTAAATATAATTCTAATAATGATGTTAAATCATCAACAAGTAGGAAGACATTAATACATTCACAGTACATTCTTAATTCCCAAAGAGATAAGAAACAGTCTAAGAGTAGAGTAGCTTCCTTACAATCCTGAGGTTTTACGAACTCTAACTGTCGATATAAACGACCAACAAAACGATGAAATAATAAGAAAATTTTTCTATGAAATTGACAATTTTTTTTCGAGGAACTGCTCAATTGAAAAGCGTTAAGTTTTGAACAACACAAAAAATTCTTATTTTCATATACAGTGAGAGTTAAAAGAAACTGTACACTCTGAATAAAATTCTAACAATCGCCAAACTCAACTTTTACCACTTAAGCGTAGTACATACATAATTGGCCATTACAACCCTTCAGTCAGGATTACGGCCTAGCTTCTCACACCATTTACGTTGTGTGTGTTAATTTTATACACAAGTGGCGGGACCTACAGCTTAAAGTCGACTCTGAATGACAGATTTTTGAGAAACTTTTTTTAATCTCAGAGTTTTTGCCAGAAATCAGTTGAGAGGAAGTTGCCGCAATATTTTTTCATATTTCGTTTTTGATGTCTGACAACACACTACCTACTAGACTACGGTGACTTCCAGGCGACTTAAGGAGAGTGCCCGAATAAATTTAACAATATTTCGAAATTTTTGTTTGTTTCAATTTTAAAAATTGTTAATGAAACTGAAAACTTCTGAAATTAATTTTATTTTATGATAGAAAAATAAGATTTTCTGCCAGTAGTACCCTAACTTTTTATTTTGCGTTCAGAAAATAATTTTTCAGCTGAACTCTTCAAGAGATATCACTTGTAAATCACTACAAGAACGGAAATATGTATAATGTATGTTTGAATGTGTAAATGTGTAATATTATAAAATTACTCAAAAAAAAAAAATTGTGAACGCTTAAGGATTTCAATGACTCCAATTGCGACATTAAAACAGATCGCTTAAACAGCCAATTAACTGCCACTTAAATGCCAATGTTAAAGTTTTTATTTAAAGTTATAAAGAAAAACTAAACAATTTACACAATTTCAACAAATAAAAATCAATTAAGATTGCATAAGGCAGTGATTTATTTATTTTTGGATATTTTCAGAAATTTTTATGTTCGCCTTCTCATATTAAGTATACGTATTGGTAGGCAGACTCAACATTTCAGTGACATGACAAAAATGTATTGATTACGTCTTAATATTGTAAAAAACAACAACAACAACAATAACAACAACAACAACAACAACAATAATGAGAAATTAAGTGTCAATACAGTACCTCCACCGCCTCTCACAATTTCGATTTCTTGTTCCCACACACACACACACACACACATACACATGTATGCTTTCCTATAATTGGCGCTCTTTTTGTTTTGATGGCTAATTTCGTAAATTTTTAACATTCTAGGCGTAATACGTTAAGTTGACAAGAATTGTAAAAAATTTGTCCTTTAACAGTCAAGGACATACAAAACAGTTTAAATGCAATAGCAAAAAAAAAAACAACAACAACAATAACAATAAACGTTCTAAAATACTCGTAATAACGTGCAACAAAACATCAATTATTAACAGCCTAAAACAATAATAGGAGAGAGTAATGGAGAGCATAAAAAATCAATAAAACAGAATGAAAAAAGAAATAATAAAATTACACACAAGTGCCTACGAATGAATCTACGCGAGCAGTAGTACTCATAATATAGAAAAATAAAAAAACACAGAAATAAAATTTATAAAAAGCAAGCAACAGCTGCTTAAAGAAATATACACGAGAGAAGAAAACAAATAAAAATTAAAAGAAACATAAGATGGCGTACATGAAATAAAATCAAAGTAAAATCATATGTTTGTTGGCAAATTGAAAAATATATGAACTTCCGGCAAAACAGAAATTACACGAAAAGAATTAAAGCGTAAAAGAAAAAGAAATTGTGAAAATAAAACAAAAAGAAAAAAAAAGCCAAACAAAAAATATAAAAACGAGTAACAAGTAGAAGAGAGCTTAGTGAATAAGGAAACCCAACAAACAGAATTCAACATTAAACGAAGCTAAAAAAAAAGAGAAAATGAGAGCATGTGAGTCGTATTAAGTGGGTAAGTGTCAAAACATGTGTACGATCATTTCGTTATTTGACATTTTCTTTTAAAGCGTCTTTTATGGACCAATGTAAGCAACCAAAACAAACATTAGAATAAAGAGACTCACTAAAACAGAAAAACCAAAACAATAACGCACACCATACAAAACGTTAACGAATAACATCGTAATGTTAATTTAACATTATTTCGTGGAATAACAGAAAGACGCTATGCTAAATACTTAAGAGTTTGTAAAACAAATTTCTATCTTATGCTATGCTCTTTATTACATTTCTCTCTCTTTCTCGTTCTATCTCTCACACAGTTACTCTCATGTGTACTCTCGTCAACTCTTGTTTATATGAAATGATGATTGTATTTTAAAATGCGACACAGCTGTCGCTGTCGTGGCCATATTGAAATTCTTTCGATAATTAAAATTATATTTCCAAGAAAAATTCAACATTTTCAAATGCTTTTTTAAGGATTTTAGCATAGCGTAGCTTAGCATTTTTTGTATACAAAAGAAAATTTAAAGTCTGTATTTTCTTTTAATACTAAAATTAGATAAGCATGGAAAAGTTTTCTATGGAAAAATTCAATTTGAAAAATGTTCAATGAAGAGATCTCTTGAGTTTGATTGTCGTTTTTTTTTTTTCATTTAATTTTTTTTTTGTTGGTGTCTGCAAAGTGAAATTTTTTTTGTTTTGGTTTTGTTTTTGAATTTGTTTGCACATTATCGCAGATTCTCTGTATATTCGTATCAAACGACCATCAGACCAAAGCCATTTATTAGTTTTTAGAGTATCTTATTATTATTGTTGTTGTTGTTATTCGTTATTATTATCAAGAGGAGAGTGGGAAACATGTTTTATATCGTCGCCGTCGTAGTTGTTGTTATGGATGGTTTTTGTAGTTTTTATTTGATATGGCTTTGAGATTCGCTTGGAGGTTAGTATTTGCTGATGTCGTTCGTTCACTGTCGTATGCATCTACTTAGATTTTCTTTTCTTTTTGCTGTGCTTTTTTCCTACATTCCTCTTACACTTCAAGTAGTTTTTCCTTTTACAAGTTTTGTTTTTTCTTCCATTAATTACATGCCTGCTGACGCACACACACATATATATATACATGTGCATATGAATGGATGTATGCACGTACGTATAATGAAGAAACAAAAATATCGAGAGAAAAATAAAGAAACAAAGAAAGCATTAATAACAACAACAATAATAACAACATCGACAACAAACATAAGTGTTTGTGTTGATTTTATTTACATAAAATTTTTCCCAGTCAATTTCAATTTCAGGTTCGTTTTATTTAATTGTCGTGGCTGCTGTTATTGTTGTTGTTGTTGTAATTTTTTGTTATTTCCATGTAGAGCATGCAATTATTTTGATTGTGGTTTTTTTTTATTTAATCACAGAAAAACTAAACGAAATCCGAAGGTTATTCGTGTTGTTCGTTCGTTTTTAATCGTTTCCTTTGCTTTAATGAAAACAGTCATCAACAGCTATAGAAACAACAAATAAAAAAAAATACAAAAAACACAATAACGAACGAATAATGAAAAATAATCATCAAAATTACGTAAATTACTTGGTTATTTTATATGTATGTTATCGGTCTCCATTTTGTTTTAATTGTTAAATGCCAGAATGAAAGTCTTTATTACAGAGCAAATTAATTGAAAATTAATTTGTTAGTCAATATGGGCATCTGTATTGAATGAATATGATTTTGAAAGTTTTTTCTTAAATTTAATTCTTTTCTTTTCTCTTTTAGTACTTAATTTTTGGTTTTCTTGTTATTGCTTTATTTTATAGTTTTGCTTGACGTCAGCAACAACTATTTTTATTGGCAATGTTTGTCGTTGGCGTTGTCGTCGTCGTCGTCGTCGTCGTTGTTTGTACGTTTATGTTTGTTTGTTTTTGTAATTGTTGTTGCAGCGATTATTATTGTTGTTATTGCTGCTAGTTGGAATTTGTGTATGTGTATGTTTATTTTTAGAAAGTCAGTTATCTGAGTTATTTACAAACAGTTGTTCATTATTCAATGCTGCTACAATTAGGCGTCAATGCTTTTTTCTATACAGCTTTTTTATTGCTTTTTTTAATTAACATTACAATGCTTGTGTTGTTGTTGCTTATTATGTGTAACACGGTTTTAATAATTTCATTTTATGAAATTACCATATCCTACGAAGTGTAGGTATATCCTTACACATCAACGGTGGTAATTTTTAAAGGTTCTTAAAGATGTCAAAGTTATGTGCATACATACATACATACATAGATACATTTCACTACATTTTATTTTTATTATTATTGCAAATACAAGTCCTAATTACCATTTATTATTTGACCATCAAACATTCAAAATGAAATTCTTTTTAGATCGATTGACCCTCAACAGTAACGTTTTCTGAAAGTTAATTTTATTTATTTTAAATTTATGAAAATAAGTTTTTAACTTTTTTATTATGTATGTATGTATGTATGTATGTATGTATGTATGTATGTATGTACCTTGATATTTGTGCTCTTATGAGTGCTAATATTATATTGGTTTGTCAACGGTTCATTGTTGCCAAGTGATTAGTGATTGTTTTAAACTCAATATATTGTTTTTATGTGCATTTTTATATTCGTTTTTAAATAAATAGATATTTTGAACCCGTAGCTGGCATTGGATTAAAAAAAAAAAACAATTATAATCGTTGAAAAAGTTGATTTTATTTAAAATTTAACCTTTTGCCCCCGAACGCCATTCTATTCTTTACTTTAACTCGAACGACGCCTGAATAGCCATTGCTTTTTATGATAATATGTTTTTTGAGATTAGTTCGGTATATATCAGATGGTGGGTACTTAGATCCCTCATCCTGAACACGTAAAATCGTCGTACAATTTTTGGTGTTCAGTTAAGTAACATTCCGGGAAGATGTAGAGCCGACGAGCTTGCCAGTGCTGGCACACTTCTTCCGGAATCCTCTTTACCTCTTTCAAGCTGGCCATTGCGCGGAAATTCTTTCGAGACGCCAACCAATCTTAGGTCAATGAAGATTTTTGCTCCGCCGTTAGGCTCACTTGTCCCTCAGTGGATAGAAGGCGCACCAGCCAGTTACTTTGACTTGGTCGTAATGTCATCTCGATCACAGTGCTCGAGTGAGCTTTTGGTATCAAAGCTAACACTCTAACCTAACCTAAGTGAAAATACTGATAAGCAAAATCGAAACAATTTTTATTAAAATTACTGTCGGGTAGCTGAAAAAAATGTTTCGGGTGGGTTAAAAAGGGGTTAAAAACTTTAAAATTTTTCTCGTTTTATTTATGTCCACCAATACATCGAATACCGATTTTCTTAAATATGTACACCATATCCCGTGTATACGTACCTCCCTTAGTAGCACTGAAACTTATGTAATCTTGATTTCTGCTTCAAAATGTATTGAAATTATTTCGATATATAAATGCATCCCGCTTTTAAGCATTTTCCGCTTCCAAACGCAAAATATTTTACCACATATATTAAATTTACAAAAAAAAAATTTTTTTGTTTACATGCACCCAACTTTCTTTAAAAAATTGGTCCAGTTCATTGGCAACTCAACGTTTCTGGATTTCTTTTTATGGCGTTATGCTGATAAAAGGCAGCTCTTGAGCCATACCGCATATTTATTGGAAAAAGTAGCATAATGCGATTCCGTAGATTGTTTCTTATGGTTTCATTCACTCTGCATTCTGTCGCATCCAGAACTCGTAACCAACTGAGGCAAGGTAATCTCAGATAATTCATTCCTGTTAGAAAACCCACAATTTACAAATGTTCGCCTTTCGCAATTTTGTAAATTTCTTTTCCTTCTAACCTGACCTAGTGCAGGGTAGAAATTCCAACGATGTTTTTATGAACCATGTTGCACCCTTAGTCGCGGACAAGTCAATAACTTGACTTTCTGCCTGGTCAACGCTAAAATAGGACTCCTGACGATGTCTGTGAAGTTTGCTGCAGATCCATCGTCTTTCGCAATTTCTACGCAGTGATCTCAAAATGACACGATAACACAGGATATTCACCACACCGAGTTGCAGGGGACAACATTCCATTCCTTGAATGTTAAGATGTAAGTTTTCCATTATAAGTACTCTCCTGTAACCGTTTTTGAAAGTGCTTATATTTGGAGAATACTGTGTAAATGAATACAGTAAAAATTAACATTTCCAACTAGTGGCGATGCATTTGGTAAAGTTAAACGTTACCAGGGCTTAATGTATATATAAACCACATTTTCCAGAAACCATTTTTAATGGTATCTTTGAATTTTTTTTATCAATTTCTTGCTTCATTGGCCATTCTTGGACTTTTTTCTATTTGAACTTATTTTTCCAAAGCTACTTGAACCATTTCCGTATTTCTTATTCTATAATAACAGCTCGGTGCTTAATAACTTCTTCTGTTTTCCTATTGCAAATCGTGGATGATGTCTCAAAAAGCCACTTGATTATCACTTGCTTCCTGGCTGGCCATTTGAGAAGAGTGTGATGCGATTTGGTGCAGCTTTTTTCATAAGAGCCAGTGGCCTTTCCACAGAGTTGAGATGGTCTAAGCAATTTTCTGGTATAATATAAACGTAGTTTTGTTACTCTGTTTATTATAAAAGCCTTCTTTCGCTTGTAAGCAGCAAATTCTGTAAGATTTGTGGATTTAATACAAAGTTTTCATTTTTTTATTTAAGATATCTGTTCGATTTTCCTTCTCAAAGAAGCATTTTTAACTTTTTGCTTGAGTTCTTCCTGGGGAAATCAAAAGTGTGTTAGTTTCTGTCACATATTGAACTGATAATCTTGATCTCTGTTGACATCAATACATTTTTTTTGATTTAAATTTGTATGTTCCATCAATTCGATTTTTTAGATTTTGCGATAACAAATCACATTCTAAAAAATTGTTATGTTAGAGAGAGAGGATTCATTTGTTTCTATCTAAGCTGGCCGTATAGCTTGTTTAAGCTTAGTTTTTGTGGTTTTATTATTTGTATCGATTATTTAAAGCTTTTGTTCATCTCTTGAAAAAATTTTAGTTGAAAAAAACGGGTTGATGTGCAATATAATCTACTTTCAAAAGCATGGTGTGCGGACAATTGTTTGAGTCAGTGTATGTATGTTTAGAAATTTTCATGTGATATACGGTAGTGATGTATTTTTCTACATTTACTATCCTATCATGCATGAGTACATGCATACTCACACAAATGAGGCTGAACTTTCTATTTAATAGTACACAAGAAGCAGTGTTTGTTATATGTACAGTGGGTGTTAAAACAAACTGTACATTAAAAAATATACATTCATAAATTACAGTTATTTTTATTTTAAAATTCTTTCATAGCCAGCTTTTAAAATTAAACAAAAAAAATCAAAAAAAAAATTCTGAAATTTTGTTAAATTTTTTCGGGCACTCTCTTTAAGAGCTAAAAGAATTTTACCCTTAGTGCACAGTTTATTTTGACGCTCGCTTTATAATACTGTGCTATGTTTTCATTGCTGAAACTAATGGTACCCCTAACCGTTTTGTTTTCATTTGTAGGGAGTTTCTTTGGCCTAATAATATAAATCTTACGAAATGCGTTATGCGACGCCGTGTGAATGTTAAACTTAGTCTATGAAGAAACAAACATAACTTACATTTTGTCATTTGCTAACACGTTTATTTACGTTTTACGGGTTTTCGTTTTGCTTTGGGCCGACTTTGCAGCTGAGTCCCCAATAATATTCCTCTACAGTTCTTCTGTCGCAAGGCAGTTCTTCTGTTTTAGAGAAGCGTTCACTGTTTGCAGTGAACTGTTTGCAGAAGTCGCTGTAGTCTAGTAGATAATATGTTGGCTTATTAGACGTAAAACTACTGTTCAAACCCCAGGTCAGACATTTCCATCAAAACAAAAGTATGAAAACATATTTATTCGGTGACTTTCTCTCAGCAGATTTCTGGGAAAAAATTGCCATGAAAAAGTCTCAAAAATCTGTCGTTCGTAATTGACTTTAAACTGTAGGTCCCGTCACTCATGCATAAAATTAACACACACAACATAAGTGGTGTGAGAAAGTAGATCTATAATCCTGACGGAAGGGTTGTAATGACCCATTATGTGTTGTGTTATGTATGTTAACTGTTTGCAATGTTCTTGCTACAGTTTTTATTCCTTTTCATATTTTTTTTTCTAATTGTTGATTTTTGCAATCTCAATCGCCTATTACACAATCAAATTTCGCATTTAAACGCTACATATAATAAAATTATCTCGTAGATAATGTAACTCTTCCAGTCCAGTCATCATTATTTTCAAAAATATTTAATTTTAAATGTGAATTTGTATGATTAGTATACGAATTAATAGCAGTTATCATGTTAGTCATATTATGAAAGATGATAGAAAACAAAATTTCTGATGAGTGTTAATTGATGATTCATTTAAAATAACATTTTATATTGCAAATTGGTCTCTAATTGCAAAAAAAAATCAAGCGAGTTTTCTTAAAAATTTCATGTCTGTTCAAAAAGTATAATAGTGAGTACTAAAAAGCGTGTGTGACAGATTTTTTGACAGTTTGTCGATTTTACATTTAAAAAAAAAATTATAAAATATGTTTATTGTGCGATCAGAGTTGTTTTATTTGGAACAGTTGTACACAAAAGTTTAGTCATTCGTTTAATGTCTTCTATTGTAGCTGTTCAGCGTTTAACAATTTTGTCTGAACGTTCAAAAACTAATGTGAAGGAATATATAGTCAATGAAAATGGCGCCAATTTACATTAGAAAAAAATTTTGTTTTGCATCTGTTTTGTACAACCGAATTCCTTAAAGTAAGACCGTAGCAGGATCACATATTTTGTGACATAATCGCACAACTTTGTATGTAGAATACCCAATCACGGCTTTAATATGAATAAATGAACATCTAATGACTTGCTAATAATAATAATATTAATATGGAAACATAGGAAGACCACCAGGTGGTGGACATGTTCGTTTAAACTTTCTCATACTGCCACCCCGTCTAATTACCTAACAAAATACGTCTTAACCTTTAGGCATTTGAACCAAAAAGAGAAAACCTAGTGGATGCCCGAACAGTCCCAGAGTTAATAAAATAAATTGAAAACCATTGAATGGAATCCTTAATTAAGAATGCAGTACCGATTTTATATAGAATTATTAGGACCTGAGGTGAAAATGTATAAAAATAAAAAAAAAATCATTCGTTGCTTACAGAATTCCGTAGAATGAAAGTCTTCGAAAGCAAATTTTGAAATTAAAGCAACAAAAACGGACAAATTAGTTAATCCTTCGAATCTTCTAACAGGGACTTCCAACTAATAATGACCATCTTTCTGAAGGTACATCTGTTAGCCGGATACAGCGTTTAAAAATGAGCGCAAATAATGAATTTTTTTTTTTACCAAAATGGTTGCTCTGGATGAGTGGGTATCTTATTTAGGACGATAACAATCTACAAGAGTGTTAAATTGATATTTGGCTGGCGGCGTCATTGGTGTATATTTTGTTGAGAATGATCTTGGTCAGCTATCACAAATTATTGGCTACTACTGGCGAAACGAAGCAATAATTTAACGTATCGTGTGGTAATGTTATAAAACATAGTCGTGTTCGAGTACAAAACATGCCAATCAAGAGATAACTAACTTGGACAGTTCCTATTTGAATCGTTTGGATGGAATTTTGAGGCACTATGGTCAGCATGATGAATGACTCTACGTTGTTATAAAATATGTAGAGAACACAAAAGATCCTCTGGAGAGATCACAAAGAGGCTTTGCTATATTATGAAATTCGGGGCTAAAACCATATATTTGTGAGAGGTATTTTGCAGAGCCTAGCTTCTCACACCACTTATGTTGTGTGTGTTAATTTTATACATGAGTGGCCGGACCTACAGTTTAAAGTCGACTCCGAATGACAGATTTTTTGAGAAACTTTTCAGTGTAATTTTATTTACGGTCAGAGTTTTTGCCAGAAATCTGCTGAGAGGAAGTCACCGAAGAAATATTTTTTCATATTTCGTTTTTGATGTCTGACCGGAGATTCGAACCCTGGCCTTTCGTCTAATAAGCCAACATACTACCTACTAGACTACGGCGACTGTGACATTACTAAATGATATAATTCCTGGAGAGAATTTCCTCGAATTATTTTTCAATCACAGAATCACAAAATTGCAAATTTCATTTATGATAAAACAGGGAAAAATACTGATGAACTAGTCACATTAATCTAGTAGTTAATGTGTTGGCTTATGAGAAGTGAGGCCACGATACAAACCCCAGTATTTCAACCCAATATTTCATCGATGACTTCTTCTCAGCAGATTCCTGGCATAAACTCTGGCAGTAAAATTAAAGTTTCCATGAAAAGTTCCTCAAAAATCTAAATGAAGCACAGAATTAACAGAATTTACACAGCGATTGAAGCACTTTTGGTGGAAGAACGAAAAGATAGTAGTGAGCGGAATAATTCGTGAAACATTTCATTCGATTCTTACTGTTATTTGTATTGCGACTATTCGGTCTATTGTGTTCACTCCAAGCTTTCTAGGGTATCGGTATAATGTTTCTTCCAATGCTATTACCCTGACAAATTTCAGGATCTTGATTTGTGTTAACAATGTCAATTCCCTGCCAAACATTTGATGAACCCAGGTACGTCCTGGTACTAATTTCATCGTCGCAGAATTTACATGTTGGGCTACAGTCTACAATGAGAGCGGTTACCAAACTCAGGTTATGCCTGAATAGTTCGATGTATAACACAGATCACTTCTTATTGTTATTTCCCAAATAAAGTTTGATTGCTTCAAACACATTAAGTTTAATATGTGTTTTTGCTTCTTTTTCGTTGAGCATATCTTCCTAAACTTCTTTTCCCGCTTAACAGAAGGGTTCTGGTCCCATTAGTGGCGTGGAAACTGTTCTCCTCGCAAGAATTTCTTATTTTCTCTACTTAGCCGATTCAGCTTTTATTCGGTTTAACCTCATAGGAGCCGATGGAAATGCTGTGTCCTGTATTTTGTATCTGATATCTCAGTTGAATTGAGTACATGTTTCAATGGCATAAGCTTACTTTTGGAAGGTACCCGCTACTTTCTCCATGTGCTTGGAATATTTCATTTTAAATACTCCTGTTTCTGTTCCAAGATCTGTTCTTTACTCATATGTATACCACAAACCAGAACCAGAACCATTTTTAAAAGACTAGAAGAAGAAATATTTATAAGAGCTGCACAAATGAATCTTTGTTAACACAATCTAAACACATGGACTTTGCAACGCTACAGTAATGAGAATCAAATAGTAAAAGAAACGCAAGATATGTCAAACACAAGTCAGTTGATTTATTTATCAAATAATGCTCAAATAGTCAAGTGAAACAGATCGATCCAAAGTCTTCTAAAGAGCATCATCATATTGATATAATAACTGATGATAACAAGATTGGCAAGTTAACAGGTCCTGATGCAATATTCCTTATAGTTTTAAAAGCCTGTGTTGACTTAATATTGACTTGATAATGCAGAACGAATTGATTCCTGATGGGATAGGAGAAGTTGTTTTCATAAAAATTTCAAAAACAAAGTGCAGAAACTTGAGGTACTAATGCGCTAGCAAGCTGGTTTTAGATTCAACGAATACTAATCAGATCATATTAATCGCACTAGAGTAATCAATGAGTAGGAGGCGAAAAGGCGCTTCATCACTATGAGATTTAAGAAGGTCTAAGATGTAATGGATTGGAATTTTCTCGCCAGCAAACGTTTCAAATATCGCACTCTGAAGTTGAGCTGGATTTTTATTTTCTCAAATTTAAGTTGCTGAAGCATCGATGAAACAATTTGTTGGTAATTTCGCAAGGACAACCTTTAAGACCGATAGATATGCCAACACCTAGTGATAATACATCGAGTACGAAAAAGATCGTATAGAGCGTAGCGAAAGTATGAAGACTGATAAAGGTTCTTGGAAAACATTTGTTGTGACAACATTGGTTGGGTTAGGTTAGAGGACGTGTACTTGTCATAAGGGACAAGTACAGTACCCGGAGGTTAAGTTGACCCATTGTACAGAAACGTTCTTAAGATGAGGGAATAAAAGAGGGGATAGAAAAAGGAGAGGAAGTAGGGAAGGCAGAGTAGGAAGCGGAGGAATTACACAGACCAACAAACAAAACACACAAGGCAGAAGTCGACTACACTAATGAAGTCCTAGCACTTCTTAACCAGCTTAACCTAATAATGACTCTATGGAGAGCCTTGATGTCGGCTCTTGACACAGAATTCAAAACCTCAAAGAAACCCTTGCTAAGGGATTAAAGGACTAAATATGTTTATTGTATGTAAAGGTCTTCGCACGGTGATAGTATGTTTCGACGACTCACAAGTCTATACAAACTGGGACTTTCTTCGGACGTGATGTCTACTAAAACTTGATGTTACTTCTCTAAGCATTATTTTGCTTCCAAATAAATTCTAAAATTAAAATGGACATGTACCATGACGTAATGCAGGAGCTACGACAGGAATGCTAATTTATTTAGAGCCTTACGAGAGATGAAGTTAATCTATTCAAAAGAATCCTGAGATAATATTTGATAAGAACTCTATCCATTCTTTAATGATTTCTTTTTTTCTAAAGAATAAGCATTATAAAGGACTGATTTTTATGATTACAAGCGTGGGATATAAATTTCTTTTTTTACGCTTCACGACTACATACTGAGAAAGCCTCCATTAGTGTTGGTATAGTACCGATTCATTGCGTATTTCCATTTTATTTAAATTTTAAGGAAATGTCTTCTAATGATAACGGAGACTTGCTCTATTCAATGAAATATTTTTCTTCCAGAGCACTTTTATGGTGATCAATTGATCAAGAAATGCGAGAAATGTATTATTGCTCCAGAATCTTATTTTCGAATACCAGCAGAGAGCTGGTTCACGAATTGTTGCACATATTTTGCTAATATTTGGAACCAGTTTCAGTACTTCTAGAAACTACTAATGAATTAATTTACTTCAGTACTCAACAACTATGTAAGCTTTGAAGGTATTAGATGACATTTCATGACCGTTTCATTCAATTTTCAAATTACAATAACAAAACTAAAGAAAGAATAGAAAATGATTACGATAACTAACCATGTTCTAGAAGTTACCAAATCAATAATACAGTAAATAAAGTATAGACTCGCCGTAGTCTAGTGGGTAGTGTATTGGCTTACTAGTGATAAGGCCACTGTTCAAACCCCAGGTCAGATATCTTCTCAATAGAACGAAATATGAAAAAATAAATTTGCTCTCAACAGATTTCTGGCAAAAACTCTGAGCGTAAATAAAATTGCCATGAAAAAGTTTCTCAAAAATTTGTCGTTCGGAATCGACTTTAAACTGTAAGTCCCACCGCTCATGTATAAAATTAACACGCACAACATAAGTGAGGTAAGAAGTTAGGTTGTAATCCTGACTGAAGGGTTGTAATGGCGAAGTATGTATGTATGCATGTTCTAGAAGTTACCAAACAGAAAATAAATGAAGTATAAACAGAGCAACAGGCACTGTTGCCAGTCAGTTGCAATAAAAAGCGTGATGTTTCAACATCCTTGTATTATAAACTGGGAAGTAATAAAACTGATAGCGCAATGTGTTATTAAATAAAAAAGTGTGGGTCGTAGGTTCGAATCCGGTCAATGCACTTCCTAAAAGAGAAAATTAACCTCTGAAATCTATTGCTTTAGTAGAAGTAACGCAACAACAGGATGGTTAGATGTCATTGCATAAAACTGCAAGCATTAGAAAAATGTGTTACGTTCTAATAAAGCAAAAACAATTTTCTTTAATTTACTGTTAAACATACAAGTCGTTGCCATGGAAATTCTTACAGAATGATTACTCTAAACAGTCCGTCCAAGGAATGCAATCAAGTGCAGACAAACTGTCTGCGGTAGAGAATGTTGGTAAGTTTACGTTCACAACAAAATATTCTCTTACCAGGAACATAGGAACTTGGGAAATGCGGCAGAGATTGTTGAAACAATCCCTAACCATTTATAATGTGTATTTACACAAAGCAATGGGCTCGATTACTATTCATGAATAAAAGGCAAGTCAGCGCCCGATAAGTGAAACCTTATTTGTATTATCTTATCATGATCTGCTCTCCGCCTCTTAGCCAAGCACGTCTATGTGTGCTGAGGACACATATATCACATATTGTGCAGATATGTCCAATGCATTGACTGTTGGGACCAGTTCAATTGCATCTATTTGAGGAAAATGTTCGCTAAGCTATATGGCAAGTGTGTTCCAATCCACAGCGAAGTTATAAAAGCTAAGCAGCAACCATGCCAGTGCTGAAATAAAAGCATTACTTGAAAAGCGAGATAATGCCTGGAGGTGGTAGAACCCGTTCGGAACTGATGATCGTAATCTACACAGAGAGATGTATCCAATAATTTAAGTTGCGAAGACATTGTTTTCCTCCGCATTAGACAATAAATTTTGAATGGAAATGGTGAAAAGTATCAAAAAAACTCAACAACAGCCTCAACAGCCTGGTTTTTATCGTTTTGTTGCACTGGATTATCCCTTTAGTTTTCGTTGCATTAACGAACTCAAAGTTCTGGAATGTTTATCTTCGGTACAATGGAATGCAATCGTCTTAGATCGTATATTTTAAAAGCTTTATCACCTAAACTATTGCTTTATTACGCTCATTTATTTATATGAGTTCTAAGTCTACTTCCCCTGATGAATGTTAACAGCTTATAAAGCTTCGAATGCCCAAAACCAACGATTTAATTTACTTACATACATACATAATTCGTCATTTCAAACCTTCAGTCAGGCCTACGACTTAGCCTCTCACACCACTGATATTGTGTGTGTGTGTTAATTTTCTACATAATTTTTTACTTACTCTTACAGTTTTTGTCAGAAATCTGCTGAGAGAGAGGAAGTCGCCGAAAAAATATTTTCTCATGTTTCGTTTTTTGATGTTTGACCTGCGATTTGAACCGTGGCCTTAAGTCTAATAAGCCAACACACTACCTAATAGACTACGGCAACTACAATCGGAAAAATCTTAGTCTGTATTGGCTGTTCACTTTCTCAAGCTTTCGTAAAAGTCTGCCAAATTACTGAAATGTTCTTTTTCCTCACATGTTCCTTTCCCAATATCCTAGGTCATTTCTGTACTAAAGAGTATGGGGTATAACGAGCTTAAGTTTTTCCACAAAGGCTTTAATGCCGTTCTGGAATTCACCAGCGAAAAATTAAAACTTAGCGGACAAACTGCGTGCAAGTAAAGTTTGCTCTGAAAACAGAATAGAAATATCACTGAAACTACTTGGGCGTCCAAATTGAATTGACTCCTTACAAAATTGAAGCGGCTTAAAGACCCTTTATTTTTTCAAAATTTGATAACCAGAGTGAGCATCTTCTCGCTTACCTCCTTTGTTTGACTAGAAGCTATACTACTTGGGCTTATAGTCCACCTCTTAGAATTTGGAAAGAAGTGACTCTGGTTACATTAAATACTCAAAGAGTCAAAATATTAAGTGAAATTGAATTAGAATACAAAATACAGTGGATCAGTTAAATAGTAGTTCAAAAATAATCTTCTTTAAATTCAAATCCATAACACCTAGAAGTGCTACGCAGCATAAAATCTTAACTCCATTGTAGAGATAAGACAAAATCATTTGTTTGAGAGATTAAGAAAACATAACGGGTTTATAAGTACCAGAAGGCAGTGACAAAAATTCTCTGTAATGCTATAAACACATAAGAGACGTCGAATACTGCGCGACAATGTATCAAAAATAGGATACATGAGCTGATGCTGCTGCGGAGTACTTTAGCTCATTTCTGCTCATGGCAATAAACGGATTAGTGTTGTCAATACAATAAGATGCATGAAAGTGAGGTTTTATTAACGCGAACATTTTTTTCTGTAGCACCAAACATATAGAATTACCGAACTGTTCACTTTTTATTTGTTTCACTTATACTTTGGCGCTGCTGCCGTTAAAATAAATAAAATGCATTCTGCTGCATGCTGCTAGGTTATCAATTGCAGAATTGGTGTTCAGCCTTTGGTGCATTTCATTGCGAATGTACCATAAATCAAGACGCATTGAGACATTAGACTCAAATTTCGGTCTTTGTATTTCTATTGAAAAATTATCTGCGACCACAAAGCTTATTTCAATAGACAGAAATGTAGGATAATACATTGTGCAAGATGTATTAAGAAATCGGCTGTAATATAGACAGCGCTGACGAGAATTGCTAAATTTCTTTGGAATTATTGAGGAAAGGTTCGGTTCACTCAGATTGCAAGTGTCTTACGGCCAAACCTCAGTTCAACAGGTACGAAGATGGAGTGATTATAGAAGTCCTAATAGAGGATGGCCCCGACTCAAGAGAAACAGATGCAACAGGGATAAGTTCTGATTTCTGTAGGTTATGTGAGAACAGGCAAAGGAAAACACGATGTCCTTGCCTGCCAGGTGTATGCTCGTCGGATTTGTTGTAGTGTGAGGATGCTAATAAAGTCGGTAATCGGGGTATTTGACGGGCGTTACGTTATGAATATCGATAAGGTCAATTGGTCAAGGGCCTTCAGAGGTTGCTGGTTGAGCTTGGCTCCGCCGGATGCGTAAAAACGTTGGATTAAACAGACAGGAATAATGATTAGAGAAAAAAAATGTATTTAAACAAGAGAGTAGTTTGTATTCTTAACATCAGGGTACATCAGGGATAAGCCATATTGAAATTCTGTTGCCGTTAACATTTATCGAGTAGGTTCCATAGATTGGGGATATCAAATTTAAAATTCGAAATGATCTTTAACGCCATGAGCCTCAGCTTGTTCGTCGAAGCACATGCAATATTGTGCGGCAGCTTCGCAAGGATCACTTTCAACCTCAATAGCAGTGCATGTGTCAATTATTTCTGTAGCAACCGCCATGCGGGCTTCATCACCGTCAACATATTTCTCGGCATGTTTTATTGCAGCATCCTTTATGAACTCACCATCGCCATTCATCTACAATAAAATTGATGATTTTTCTCTGTTTTTATTGACGAAACGTATCGTACATACCACTTCATATTTCTGCATGAGACATAAAAGTAAACATTTGCCCTCCTTGCTTGCTGGCGATTTTTTTTCCATTAATTCCGCAATATCACCTATAATTTAATGATTTTAGAATTTTTCTAAAAATTTTGTTTGTTTATTAAAAAACAAATCCATTTTCTTACTATCTTTGGCTCCAACTTCAGTCTTGCATTCGTCTACTTTTGTCATTAAGGATGCCATGGCTTGTTTTTTATCGAAGCCTTTCACTACAACTGCACCGAAAATACACAGAGTTGCCAATGTTATAAATAGTTTTGCCATTTTTTTTTTTGGTTGTTTGTTTCTAAAAACTTAATTAAAAACCAATTTGTTGAACAAATTTACGATAACTGATGTTTTAGTTCCAAAATATTCGTGTATTTATAGGAAAAAATTTAAAAAAAAATTTAAAAAAAAATTTTAAAAAAATTAAAAACAAAAATTAAAATCTTATTGTTTTGGTTCGTTTTCAAAGAGAAACAAAAAAAAAAACAAAAAATTTGATTTATTCGCGTGTGTATTTGAAACAAAATATCTTTTCATCTGTGAAATTATAGGTTATGTATGCCTGATGTTTTAATATTTTTGTTTTTCCAAAAACTTATTGCTGTGACGTAAGTTGCACTGCCAGTAACCTTGACAGTATAAATGATTGACGATGGTGATGAAATTTTTTTTAAAAATTTAACAAACTTTTAATAAATGTACGAGATTGGATCAAAAATTCTGGTAAATTTTCTTATAAAAAAGAAGAAGAAATTGGATTTCCTCTCCTTAAATATCTTTTTGACGTTTGGCCATTAAAAAATTGACAATATGAACAGAGTTACAGAGGTACGATGATACGAGTAAAATTTTTTTGGTTCGAGTTTTTTATTGTTGACTTATTAGACGTAAGGCCACCACTCAAACCCCGGGTCAGACATCTCCAGCAAAACGAAATTTGAAAACATATTTCTTCGACGACTTCCTCTCAGCAGATCTCTGGCAAAACTCTGAGAGAGTGAATATAATTGCCATGAAAATGTTTCTCAAAAATCTGTCATTCGGAGTCGACTTTAAACTGTTGGTCCCACCACTTGTGTATAAAATTAACACACACAACATAAGTGGTGTAAGATCGTAATATGGCGAATATGTCCATAATAGTTGCAAATCATGTGCAAAGTTTTCTTATTTTATATTTACCACGATTTTTGAAAAACTAGTCCAGCGGAGATCTCTGCTCGACTGTTTCGAAATATTCGGTGTCACCAATTACAACGTCTTTTCTGCGAAGACCAAAACTCATCAGTTGATCCTAGTGGAGAGAAAAGGAAAGAGCGAAAAAAGTGCGATAAAAAATCGACAAATTTTTTAACAAAGCAAAATAGACTAAAGGCTCTGCTATGAATCAGACCCATTGCCGACTTCAAATTTAGGGGGTAATCGATGTATTCAAAATCTAGTTTGTCACTCTCGGAACAGATGAAAGTAAAAACCTAATGAAGAAAGTAACTGAAAATACACTCACCATTAACCAGAATACTGATGGAGAAGTGAAAGCAATTCAATTTCAGAATCTAGAGACTTTTGATCGGCTTCCACTGTAATATCTTCCAAAGCAATTACACAATTTACAAGGGGAACCTCTATCAGATTCAAGTTAGTAATATTTTCTCATGTATGTCTAGAGTGCTACATACGACAACTGAGAACATTCGAGACTCAATGAAAGCCAAAAAATCTGAAACCCTCTTAACTTATTTACTTCAACTTGGTCGTTATAACCCCTTTTAGTATGGATTACAATCCAGCTTTCCATTACCACCCCATATTGTGTGTTAAATTTATTCATGAGTGACGGCACTCCACAGTTATATTGACTTCGAACACAGAGAATGCTGAGAAGGAATCACAGAAAGAACTATTTTTTCATCTTTCATTTGTAGAAGATGTCTGAGCTGAGTTGAGCGCCATAAGTCTATTAGTAAGTGTGTTTGGCTTATTAGACGTAAGGCCAACTGTTCAAACCCCAGGTCAGACAATCAAAATGCGAAATATGAAGTAATATTTTTTCGGCGACCTCTCATTTAAATTTCTGTTAAAAAAAACTGAGAGAAAATAAAAATGCCATGAAAAGCTTTTCAAAAAAAACTGTCGTTCGGAATTCGGCTTTAAACCGTTGGACCCGCCCACTTGTGTAATAAAATTAACACACAAACAACAATAAGATGGTGGTGAGAAACCTAGAACGTAATCCTGACTGAAGCGTTGTAATTACCAATTATGTATGTATGTTATGTATGTCGGTGAGCATGGATTTGAACCACCGGCTCTCGTCTAACAACCCAACACACAACCAACGAAATTACGTTAATTTCAAGCTAAATAATCCGAAAACAAACTGACTGTAGAAAGGAGGTGAACTAACCAACATTTTTAAAGCGTACACTAATTCTTCGGTTTACGTCGTCTGGATTTACCTCCTTTCGATTTATATCGTCAAATATTTTGTTTAAATTTTTTGCTTTTTACCGAAGGAAATCTTGCAGAAGTCTGATGTATTAAGGCCTATGAAAGACCCTTGGAAAGGGAACTCGCCTAACATTTAAATGTTTACAAAAAAAAGCTGGACCACACTAAGCAAATAATTTCTCGTATAAATAACTGTTTATAATCGATTAATTGTAACAGCATGAGCGATAGTTTTAGAGGCGGTATTCAAAGCCACAACGGCATTACTATTTTACCAGTGAGTCAGGACGTTATTACTTTTCAGTTTTCTTTTGTTTTATGTAAGAGAGGAAGTCGCCGAAGAAATACTATTTTGTATTTCGTTTTGACGTTTGACTTGGGGATCATGGGGAGACATATGGCCATGTCTGACCATGGAGCATCACTTATGGTTATTCTTGAAGATTAGACTTTGTCGCTTTGTAAAATGAAGAATGCCTCACATCCACATAAGTGGATATCATATGCCGTCTAACAAGTCAGTGAAGTTAATCGAATTTTTGTTTTACTAAACCCATTATTGGCGCAATTTAGTGGGCATATATTGGCCTATATTGATCGATGAAGATCATTTATTTGGTTTTATTCTGGAATTCTTACACAAATTATGCTTAACTTTGATCAATTCTTCCTTATCATCTATAGGCTTAACTACTTTTTTTTCTAGAAGATCGGAAATTTGAGAAACGCCAATATATAAGGATTCAAAAAGGTAATGAGTCGAGTATTATTTGATTGGTAATAATAGCGCAGATATGAGGGCTTCAGAGTACTTCATAACATGTCAACAATAATCTCTCGTAAATACCATTAATGGCCTACAAATTCATCATTTGCCAAACTATTATGGAAACGATGGCAGTCCGTTATCAATACCTTTTTCTGATTCTGTAAGTGCTCCCAATTTTGTTTTTGGTTGCGTACTAACGATGTTGCGTATTAACGATGCTTGTTTGTCATGATGTCTAAAAGAAAAATGTAATCGTTATGAGTCGTATGCCTGGTCTTTAATTATTCTGACTGTGAGATCTTCAATAATTTTCCATTGCGCTTTACCGTTCGCTTCAGCTCCTTGGTCATTTCGATAGCAATAATAACCGATGAAGCCGACAGCGTGTGAACCAAACGATCAACTTTAAAGGATGTATTGAGGCTTGAGGATTGTTTCCGCTTCAAATACGACAATCTTTCTATTTGAGATTCATCAGCAAACAAAATTTTTTTTTAATAAAAGTGCTTATCTTGGGCCAGATTCAAATGAATTCTATCATTAACAATGCTCCACGAACGATTGTCGTATTCATACGAAAGCCGAGATCGTTACATTAAATTTTCACACACCCAACATACCCAACAAGTTGAGTATATTTTAGCATCTTCTCGTCTTTGAACCGAGGAGAGCAGAGTCGATGAATAAATATACGAATTGCTTACTCAATTGTGTTGATTGTAAAATAAATGAAGTGCTCTATGAACTTAGCGTTGAACTTGCCATGCTTTACTGGACAGAAATGTCAACAGAGTTTGACATTCCGAGCTTTCCAACCATAATTCTTGATATCAATAGTTTTTATGTCGTTAAAAATCACTCAATGTATACATACATGCATAGTTGGCCATTACAATCCTTCAGACAGGATTACCGACTAGCTTCTCACACCAGTTATGTTGTGTGTGTTAATTTTATAGATGAGTGGCGGGACAAACAGTTTAAAGTCGATTCCGAACGGCAGATTTTTGATTTAAGTAGTGGTCGTAATCCTGGCTCAGGGCTTCTAGGGACCAATTATGTATGTATGTATGGTTAATCATATATAATGTTATATAAACAATCAGACAATCGCAAACAACCCGATTGTCTAGTGAAAATCAAATCCATGGCATCGGCACTTGAAGTTTAGCTCACTACCAACTCGATAGCATCGAGGCACCCGATTTTATCTTTTGAACACAAAAAAAATTTTATTGAATTTTATTTGACGATTATTGCATAAGAATTATTTACCTTTAGTCGTACATAAAGATTTAATAATCTTATGTAGATAAGGCGTGGATATATAGAAACAAGATCGAGTTCTTTTTTGTGGCTATGAGTGCCAGAATTTTTGAAAGAATACGTCTATGTTCGTAAGTGACTTACTTGCAGTCGCCATAGTCTAGTAGGCAGTGTGTTGGCCTATTAGACGGTTCAAACCCCAGGTCAGACTTCCTCTCGGCAGATTTATGGCAAAAACTCAGAAAGTAAATAAAATTGCGATGAAAAGTTTCTCAAAAATCGGTCATTCGGTGTCGAATTTAAACTGTAGGTTCTTCACTCATGTATAAAATTAAGCCACACAACATAAGTAGTGTGACAAGCTAGGCAGTAATTCTGACTGAAGGGTTGTAATGATCAATTGCATACGTATGTATGTAAGAGACTTACCAGAAAATTTTGAAAACAATATTTCGATAAAATAAAATTTAGAAACACTCTTTTTGCATCGAGCCTTTCGATGTCAATGTAAAAAAACTAACACATTGGTTTGTTTCCTAACTATGATCCTTAGAATAGCATCTCTTCATACAATTGTATTGAACTTTATTATCACAAATCTGCAACAGGTACGAGTATCGATACAGGAGTTCACACCATCGGAGATTAGAGTAGTGTTAGGGTTAATTTGTTTTACATACTTCGTATCTGTGTAAGTCCATTTTCACTTAAAATATGTTTTTTTATCATACTCACTTCGATACGTCTTCCAATAGCATTCTGATATTAATTTTGTTGGCATATAAGAAATAATCTTTATTTCATATGTAATGGGATCAGAGCTACTGTCTCTCTTTTTTATACGAATGTGTACACTGTAGTTTAATATGTTTTGATATATCCAGGCGCTGCATCTGAAAGCTCTTATTTTATCGCCTTTGAACTTGTTGTATATGAGAAGCTGAACCAGTTGCCTATAACTGTATGCCATAACATCATATTGGTTTTATAAGTGAATTATAAAGCAGGAGTGTACAGTCCGAATATGTCAAAACTTCAGCTTGATTTGCGCAAATCTTGCTTTATTGTGAAATTTTCAAGTTACGTGTTTATCAAAATGTATGCCAAAATATTTTGTATGCCAATGTTGAGCAACTTCTTGGTTGCGGTTTCAAACTGAGGGATGAGCTTCTCTTCGTACTGTAAATACTACGCGTGAATACATTTTTGTTCGTTCAGCTCTATTCTCTACAGGTTTTTCGTCTTGAAAAATTGTCTCATGCAAGAGCTTATAGGGCTCGTGGCGGTTTTTATGTACGCTGAGGAAAGCAGTGTCACCAGCAAAGGAAGAATATGAATGTTGACAAATCCAAAGTATAAAGTAAATGTAAAACGGTTCTCAAAATACTGCCCTGTGGCACTCCGTCTTTAATAGGTTGTTGTGAGCTATTAAAGTTTTTCTTATTAATAAAAACCTTCAGCCGATTATAAAGCTTCCCAATGACTTCACTATGTTACTGGGTAAGTTAAGCCTCAATTAAAGTATTTAAGTCTCGTGCCAAAAATTTTTGAAAAGTTGAGAACCATCGATGAATAGGGAAGAACATCATTTATTGTCCAAGCATGCCTTTCTAACAGTTCCACTAAATTGTAGCTTTGTTCAGTGATACTAATGTTGTTGCATATATAGTTGGCATTATTTTGGATATTAGCAGTCTTTCAAATAGCTTTGGTCTGTATGGCTCCACTTTCGTGTGATCCCTACCCTATTCTATTTGACAAGGGAAAAATCTTGAAATGGCAGGAGCTTCCTTTGTAATAGTTTTCTTGATCTCGCGAAACATAGATACATATTTGGTCATTACAATCCTACAATCCAAATCTCACACCACTTTTGTTGTGTGCGTTAATTTTATACATGAGTGGCGGGCATCTACAACGCTGAACGACATATTTTTGAGCAACTTTTCATTGCAATTTTATTTTAATCGCAGAATTTTTGCCTAAAATTTGATGAGAGGAAGACGCCAAAGAAATAACAAGGAATAATTTGTCTTTGGTGTAGCATTGAGACCTCGCAAATAGTTTGTAAGTGATGACGTTCTTTGTGAGTTTATGACTTATCCGAGCTGTATGGTGCATTTCCTAACTTTAGTTTTTTTAATGGTTGCTTCAAGGCGACTAAAATTGTGACCGGAGGTCTGACTTTTTGGTAAATTTATCGATAAAAATTTTTGTTTTGAAACGTATTTAAATGTTATCGCATCTGTATACGATACCCGGCTGACAGTTGGCTGGGATATTTGTTTGTTTCTATTGCCATCCTGGGATTGTGTCATACTCCAAAATTTACTGAATTGACTTTGAAGTCTGGATGGGATATTTTGGCAAATTTTTTAATCTGTGGAAATCACCGCTTGCAATGCAAACGCCGGAAAGTTTGTAATACGTTTGCATTCTCTTGGCAATTAGGACATTCAACGTGTCCTGTTCTTTTATTGATAAGTATCCTTTGCCGAGAATTGAGGAAATTATTACAAAACTACGTAGGGGAACTAAGTTCCAGAAATGAAATATCAGTACTGTATCCATCTTAAGACAATTCGCGAAAATATACGATGATGGCAACAACAAAAGGTCTGTTTCAATATACCCAATTAATTTATGGACTAACCTCTGGAGCAGCAATATTTCCAAAAAAATATAGAATTTTTATTTGCAGATCTTGATGGAGTGAGTTATTGTTATCTTAGAATTTCAGTAACTTTCTAATAACTGCTCCAAATAGAATATTGCATAATGAACGACTTAAAAGGTTCTCTCCAGTTCTGTTACCAAACGAAACGTTGAGTTTTTCTATAAGAAATTTACATATTTGGCTCACATTACTGATAAAGATGGTCTTCACATGGACTCTGATAAAGTAAAGGGAATCATAGGCGATTTATTCCAAATGCTTCAACGTATCGGTATAATGTTTCCTCCAATGCTATTACCCTGAAAAATTTCAGGGTCTTGATTTGTGTTAACAAAGTCAATTCCCTGCCAAGCATTTGATGAACCCAGGTACGTCCTGGTATTAATTTCATCGTCGCAGAATTTACATGTTGGGCTACAGTCTACAATGAGAGCGGTTACCAAACTCAGGTTATTCCTGAATAGTCCGATGTGTGACACAGATCCCTTCTTATTGTTATTTCCCAAATAAAGTTGGATTGCCTCAAACACATTAGATTTAATATGTGTTTTTGCTTCTCTATCTTCTCTTTAGTTGAACATACCGTTCTAAATTTCTGTTCCCGCATTACAGAAGGGTTCTGGTCCCATCAGGGCCTGGTAACTGTTCTCCTCGCAAGAATTTCTTATTTTCTCTACTTAGCCGATTCAGCTTTTATTCGGTTTAACCTCATAGGAGCGGATAGGAAATGCTGTGTTCCATGTATTTTGTATTTTCTTGATATCTCGTTGAAATTGAGTAATGTTTTCAATGGCATAAGCTACTTTTGGAACGGTTACCCCGCTATCTGCATGTGCTCGGAATATTTCATTTCAGTTACTCCTGTTTCTGTTCCAAGATTCGTTCTTTACTCATATGTATACCACAAACCAGAACCAGTTTTAAAAGACTAGGAGAAGAAATATTATAAGAGCTGCACAAATAAAACTTCGTGAACACAATCTAAACAGCGCTACAGTTATGAGAATGAAAGAGTAAAAGAAACGCAAGATATGTCAATAACAAGTCAGCTGATTTATTTATCAAATAATGCTCAAATAGTCAAGTGAAACAGGACGATCCAAAGATTTCTAAAGAGCATCATAATATTTCTTTTTTTTTTGTTTGGGAAACTTATCATTACAATTTTATTAACTCTCAGAGTTTTTGTCAATAATCTGCTGAGAGAGAGGAAGTAGCCGAAGAACTTTTTTTTTTTATATTTCGCTTTGATGTCTAACCTGGGGTTAGAACCGTGGCCTTACGTCTAAAAAGCCTACACACTGCCTACTAGACTATGGCGACTTCCATTAAAGGAATTACATGAGCAAGGTATAGAATCGAATATTTTACTATCTGATTACACTTTGGTCTCGTTTTATGCGATAGATGTGTTTCAAAAAGCATTCGAATAAATTGTATTCGCATAAAAAATTCGCATAAAACGAGAGTTGAGTATGGCAATTTAGATTTAAAAAAATTTTTTTTGGGGACAGGAGCAGTTGATTTCATAATTAACAGATGGAAAAAAGCAAAAAAGAAAGTAGAACGATTGATAGAAATACACCATACCGCTGGTAATCAGGCAATTGAAATGAAATGGAATGGAAAATCTAAACAAAAGGCTGTTAAGTGGAGAGAGGCAAGAGCAGTTCTTATTCCAAAAGCTGAAAATATTAGAAAAAATTTTAGCCAATAAGAAAACTTGCTAGGTTCCTTGGTGGTGTTTGATTCACACACACTCTCTCTCTCTCTCTCTCTTTGATGTGCTGTCAGAATCTAAAGCATATAAAAAGTGGTGATGCTCATGTGGTTCAAGTGTCAATCCTTTGAAAACGAAAATGATGTCTTTCAGCAGACGATATAGGATCTCATTAACTCTCCGACCCTCCATGGCTTTCAAGTATTCTCATCTAAGAGGATACAGAGTATCAAGAGGTTATTCTGAAACTGAAAATAAATGAAGGTTAAACTAAAATAAAACAAAAAAAATCAAAAAATTTTAAATGTCAATAGGATAACCTACTTATGTTTGCTAATTGAAAATAAATTGAATTTGTCTGATCACAGTAAGTTCATTTGCAAGAAAATAGAGAAGAAAATCAGTTTTTTCAGAAGATTCAGGAAACGATTGTGATGACTGATAATGAAAATATTTACAACACATGGCGTATACGTGTAGGCAATTGTTGCAGAAGTCGCCGTAGTCTAGTAGATAGTGTGTTGGCTTATTAGAAGAAGGGCCATGGTTCAAATCCCCGGTCAGACATCAAAAAACGAAAAAATGAAGAAATATTGCTTCAGCGACTTCCTCTCAGCAGATGTTTGGCAAAAACTCTGAGAGTAAATAAAAATTGCCATGAAGAAGTATTTCAAAAATCTGTAGCTCGGAGTCGACTTTAAACTGTAGGTCCCGACGCTCATGTATAAAATTAACACACACAACATAAGTGGTGTGAGAAGCTAGACAGTAATCCTAACTGAAGGGTTGTAATGGCTAATTATGTATGTATGTATGAATTGTTGCAGAAATCACCAAATTAATGGAATTGGAAAATAAAGGAATGCATTTCATATTAGAATTTACGAGAGTCACTTCAATTACCCTTAATTATGGTATATTGTTGGATTGCTAAACTAACTAAATACGAAACAAAAGACAACAATTGAATACCTTAAGCTTTTTGATAAGGCATGACACAATATATAATGAATCAAGTAATGTACGTCAGAGAATTGCAAACGTACCGCCTAAGAAACAAGGAAGACCTTAGATTTCATGGCTATGCAGCGCTCAATAGTCTGCAAAATGTTTCAGTTGTAGGAGAATATGACATCGATGTGAGAAAAGAAGCACGTGGTCCAAGACCACCAAAAAGTTTGAAGATACCGTATTACAAACAATATTCAGTAGAAGATGACACTTTGAGTCAGAAAAAAATGTTAGAAATGCTATGGCAAAGATCCAAAAGTCTTGAAAATGGAAAATCGAAAAATCACTTGGGAAATTTTGCATCAAAGATACGATTGAAAATCAGGGTTGCATCAAACTGTTACTGGCAATGAAAAATTCATTAAACCGGGACTTGATGGTTATCCTGCAAAAGCAGACCAATTCGGCAGAAAGGCAATTCTGTGTGTGTCTGGTGGCACCAGAAGGGTAAATCGTTAATTGTCAGAGCGCTGCCGACAATAAACAATCAAATTGAACCATGCATTAAACGAAAAATGACTAGAATGGACCATAAGACACGAAAAGTTACTTTTGCAACGTGAGAATGTATCTCCATATACAAAGCAGAACCTCTATAGAATACAATCAAAGCGTTAGTTTGAGTGCTGCTACACCATCCACGGTATTCAGCCTACTTGGCTATTTCTGAGTACTATTTGTTTTCATGGATGAGACACGTCCTAGCTGAGCAGTACTACTATTCTATTCTATTCACTTTTTTACGTCAAAATCAAGGGGATGCTCCGTATTAATGCAGGGTATTGGAAGACAGTAAATATAGTTTATAGGAGAAAGGAAAGAGGGCATAATGTAGCATAATTTGTTCATGTTCATCAGTAACTTTTTTTGTATTAATTTTTTACATAATAATTCTCATTTTCTTTTTTTTTTCTATTGTAAGTAATCACATATCAGACATATCACAAACACCCAGAGTATCTTGGGGGAATTGAACATACGACTTTCGCATTAGTAGATTAGCAGTTTACCAATCCAGACATGGTTTTATTGGCGTACAATCTACAAATTGTCTGAAAGATGAAAGAAATGTATAGCCAGCAATGGTCAATACTTTGAAACAAATGTTTTTTACTTTTCCATTGAAATTATTTCCATAGAAAAAAAAAACGATCATTTCATACCGGTACTATTAAAACTGACGAATTCTTATTAATTTTGTTCTAATCATTTCATTCAATATCTTTTCGAACAAAGCCTCAGTGGCATTAAGTTATTTCGATTTAATTTATTGAAGAAAAAAAACATCAAAAATTTTATAAAAGTTTGCTTTCTTTTTTTTTTAAAAAAACGTTTAACTTTTGAAAATTGTTGAAATGTTTAAAAAAAAGAATGTTTTTTTAGATCAAAAAACAAATAAGCCTAAGAACCACATACAATTTATCAATACCTAGTTTTATTTTATCAGAGACCTACCTACCTACACACCTGCCTGCCTGCCCACCTTTCTTATGGCAATCGAGCAAAAGAATACATAGATAGATTAGATAATTCGATTTTTCATAACAAAGAAATGAAGAAAGAAAGAATGAAAGAAAGAAAAAAATAGTGTTTGTTGCTTAAAAGAAATATCATATCGCTGTAGCAAGAAATTTTAAATTGAAAATTTTTTTTGGGGGGGGGGGAGGTGGTGTGTTAGGGAAAATTCAACTACTTCGATAAAATTACTAATTTGATTTAAATTCTTTTGAAAACTAATATTGGGTTCACGTAGAAAATTGAAAAAAAATTACTTTAATCAGGATAAAATGCACACGAGGTCTAATGGGACACTGAAACGAATGAACACTTTCATTTCCATTAAGATTCCATTTAAATTCAAAGTACAATATTCAATGAATGTGACAACAACTCGTTAATTGAATAAAATAAATTGCCAATTGCCCTTACGGTCTACATTAAATATGCACAGTGAGCGTCAAAGCAAACTGTACATTCAAAAATGTATAGCTTAATAAATAACCGTTATTTTTATTTCAAATTTGTTGCATTGTCAGTTTTTAAAATCAAATTTTTTCGGTCACTCTCCTTAAGTAGTAAAAGTTGAGTTCGGTGTACAGTTTCTTTTGACACTCACTGTATTTAGCCTGGCTTAGTCATAATGGAACATGGTACCTTCTCTGTTGATTAACTCTGCCCCGAATTCAATCAAAATAATTGCTTAAGTATTGTTAACTGTGAACTGCAGTGAATCAAGCGGATAATCGGTTTGTAACAATTGCTTTCCAATCCGTTCAGAAACACAGCAGTTACCCTCCTGCTACATCCAATATTTTTATACACATTGCTACCAGATGTCGTCCATTTTAAACTGTCCACATCATACGCTTTAGAAATTCGATTCATTAATGTTTTCACTGCTTTCATGAAGCCATTGATAACTGTTTAATGTCGAAATGCCATTACGCTTCTTATGTGTCACACATTTCCAAAAATACTAGAAGAAAGCGGAGGGAACAGAAATTTTTCCTCTCATTTTGCCTTTTCCACAGAGACTTCCAACAGGAACAAACAAAATGTTGACAGTTGACAATGACCATTTTGTTGAAACTAAATCTGTCAAGTTAGTAGTCATTCATTCAGAACACCAACGTGTGTTCTCTGAATGGGCTCTAGAGCAGAAGGTTACTGATTTTAATTTTCGTCGAAAACCATCTTTAGCGATGCTGACCATTTCTGGAGTACAAGAGTACGTGAATAAACAAAATTGTGAAATTTGCGATGATAAGAGGCCATATGGTATCCAAGAACGTTTATTGCATCACGAAAAAGCCAGTATTTGGTATGGAATTTGGAAAATTATACCGCGTTGTCGGTCTATATTTTTTTGAGAACGCCAATGTCAATGGCGAGCAGTGGTTGTCAACTTCTTTTTGGCTTGAATTTGAGGATCTAGTTACATATGACATGTGATTTCAGCTACGTACGAGCGATATGATGGCGTGGTTATCTCATGTAGAGGTGGTGTGAACTGGCCGCCGAGATATTTCGATTTGGGTCCGGTGTATGCGAACAAGCCGCAAACCACAGTGATCTTCAAATTAAGCAAGTAGAGAAGCCCTGAAGAACTTTAAAAATTATTTGAATTCATTCCCGAATCTGCCTCGAGTTTTGTCACACGAAGACTTATCCGCCATGCGCCATCCATCCACAAATTACTGCATCTAGTACTTACATAATTAATTGGCCATTAACAACCCGATTAATGAATTTCGACCTGCCTTAACTATTTTTTGCGGTCGCTTCCACTTCTTGCGCGCCTACGCCAGTTGATCACATCAATCGATGACAGGGCTTCCTCGATCTGGTCCTTCTCACACAAACAAGGTCATCCTCTTCGTAAACTTCCGGAGATCTCCGCATCAAATACCCGTCTCACCAGAGCATTCTCTTCCATTCGAACAACATGGCCGAGCCAGCGCAGCCGCTGGATATTAACGCGCTGCACAATGCTGCTCCATGTCGTTGAGAAGCTCGTACAGCGAAAATCATCACGATCACCACCAAGATCTCAATACTCTCAAGGCTGCATCATCAGTGCTTAATAGTGTCCATGCCTCTGCACGTATGAGAGAGGTTTCCTCTACTCAATTGGCTATTGAGACCATATTAACACAGACTGACAACATTTTTGGTGGTAACGGTGGAGTCATCCAGAGTACAGCCTCTGGATTCAATTTCAGTCATCAATTTCAAGCTGCATACTCATAGTGCCTTAATCTGCTAGAGTACAGATCTTTAGGATCACTGTTATATGGATATAGAGAACTGGATCACAATGTAATGCGACTAGTACCAGGGACCAGTCTAGCTAAAGGCCCCTTCAAAACTATTTTTGTCGCAAACGAAGTTTCACCGATACTTGGCCACCTCGGTGAATAACTTCTGGGTTTTGCTTGATTAACGGGGACTACACACATGGAAATTAAATCAATTCTTATAATGATAAACCTGAAATTCTCACGAGCGTAGTACCAAGGTCCGTTCTTATTCAGGAATGTCTAGAACTTCCCGATGAGCTGACTAGAAGTACGCAATCTCGGATATATTACAGAGCACAGTTATTCTGTTTGCCTAAGTCTTCCACACTTATTAATCAATCTTGTTAACAAGTAGAGAGTTCGTGCTATATTGCAAGACTCTGATCAACAAGTATGGACAAGAAGATGACAGGACCACTTTTGTGCTTAGGTTAGGCCAGGTTTGAGGACGTGGGTCAATATGACCCATCGTAAATCATCCTTTAAGTCGCCATGCATCGTCGACAATGAGCGATTCTTATGGCCATTGTTCTTTTGGGGTATGCCGAAATAACTGTCTACTTAAGACTATCTATATAAACGCTCCTAACGCATGCGGTATTCATTCGCTCATGAAGCGACAAATATTTTACTCGCATCTCTGGATAAGACTATTGCAAAAGCAAGATTTATTTGGCCTCAGGATAGGATATCCAGCTGTAGAATGTTTGGCCTTAAATGGGGACGACTTCACCTCAAGGTGTCCCGTTGCCTTATCTACTACCAATCTATTTAACCAATAAATGAATGTCTTTTATACTGTTAAATCGTAGACAGACAGACATTTCAGTTAATGATCAGGTTGTTAAAAAAATTTCTCCCTCCATCTAACTCTGTTGAGGTAATATCAGGTCATTGGCATGACTCTCAACAGGACATTCCTGTACAAACCTATAGTGTAAGATTAGCATCCGACGGAAGCCAAGAAAAAAACCCGAGTGAATATGGATTTACTCCTCCTTAAAATTGCCTTTTAGTTTGTTAGATTGCATACGTTTGTCAACCAAGTTCATTCTTCATGTTGGAAAAAAGGTATATCATCAGATGGTACTCGATTCATTGACTCCCGATTTTCTTTGGCCTTGAAAAGTACATTCAATCATTCCGCCGGCAAAACCAACCAAACACCAAACAATGCAAGCGTTCTTAGGGCATATTAACAGCTTGTCTTTATATGACTTTAAAGGTCTTATGTGTCTTAAAGTTCACTTCAGTCTAAAGTACCGTTCCTATCTATGCTAAATGAAATTGAGGAACCTTGTTGAGCATTATGTATATCACATCCGAATTTTTTCTATAATAGACAAATCACTGTTGTACCTAATTGATAAACATTCTTGTGATAAGTATTTTTTAAAATTCCTTGACTATCTTCAAGTAATAAAACACTTATGCTCGAAGAAAGTTCAAAAATTTCTTAACATAACGTGCCAGATTAGACCATTACAATTCCATTAAAGTTGGTTTTAGTTAAAGGTAACTTTACCTAAAGTGAACTTTAAATCCATCTTTAAACTTTATTTTCGTTATTACAACCTACAGATAAAGTAAATCTAACTCTTACAAAAATATGGCAGTGGCGGCAATGTTACATAACATTGCCAAACTAAGCAAGTATTTTTAAAATGCAGTGGCAACGACAAAGCCACTCTTTTTAATGTTGTGTTTGCTCATTTGTATATTTGAAGTGCCATATTGAAAATAATAATAATAGATTGCATGACCTACTTTTAGCTTAACATGATGTAGATGATAGATCGTAATCCTGATTAAGTTTTGTAGTGACCAATAAAGTAATAGTAAAGTAGCTGTCATTAATTTTTTCAACAATTTGGGATGATGGGTATAATTTTCGCTATTGCGTAAGTTTGTGACATCACTGTGGCACCAGACAAAGAGACTTCATAGAAAGATCAGACAACATGCTTAAAATTAAAGCCGCCTTTATTAGGCATCGGAATCTCTTACTATTTTTATGATTAAAAAAAATAGGAAAAACAAAATAATTCCACTGGAATCGTCAAGTTTTGAAATTTCTAGGGACGGATATACTCCACTTTGAAAAACTATAATGATTTTACCAAACTGCTTACATTTATATGTGCTAAATTTTACATCGAAATCAACCAAATTAACAATAATTTTTTGTTAAGACACTTGCCTACCATTCAGATTTTATTTTATTTGAGTTTTATTGATAGAAATTTTAGTGCACATTTAATAACGGTAATCTTGCCTATCATTCTGTCTTGTGACACTTAGTTCAGTTTGTCTAGTCATTAAACACCACTGTCTTTTCGTTTATTTTTCCAATAATATCCAATAATTTATAATTTCCAATAGTTTCTACTTTTAAAATTGGCTGTTTTCGAAAATTATTGATTGTAAATGCCTTATACAACGCTTTGACATCTTTTTCAATTTGGAAGAAATCAGCTGGAAAAAGTATTGTATGTAGACTTTTTTCTTTGACTGTATGAAATGGAACGAATCGTTAACATGTAAATGTCAATAATAAATATCTTAAACAACGCTATGCCATTGTTATAAATTCCGAAAAAAACCAGCGGGAGAGAGTGGTTTACGTAGACTTTTTTCTTTCACTGTATATAATGCAACGAATTGTTAAAATTAAAATTTCGGCAATTTTATGCAAAATAATAGAAATAGAGTGTACAAATAACGTATAAATAATTTACATTTTTAAATAACAGAGTATGTACAGTGAGCGTTAAAAGAAACTGTACACTATGGATAAAATTCTAACAGTCACCAAATTTAATTTTTACCACTTAAGGTAACAATATTTCGAAATTTTTGTTTGTTTCAATTTTAAAAATTGTTAATGAAGCAATTTTAAAATAAAAATAACGGTAATTTATTAATGTAAATTTTTTAATGTACAGTTTCTTTTGACGCTCACTGTATATATTTAAGCATTTTAATGTTAGAATTATACAAACATTGAGCATGAGCTCATTCATGAAAACGTAATAAAATCTTAGCATTCAGCGAATCATTACTTGTCATTAAAATTTGTTATCGTTTATCGAAATCAATTAGAAATCAAAAAGTGTGTTGTATTGGACGATAGAGGATTTCTATTTTATGCAGTCTTCAAATCGCTGATGTGTTTCAAATGTGTTCAAAGACTTTTTTGTATGCCCAGAAAACTAATTTAATTTTGTTATGATAATTTGGCTTCTAAACATTTCCATTTATAGGCGAATAACTTTCCCTAAGGACTGACAACCAACCAGCTGACATTAACAAGCTCACTTTCCGCCCACGACATCGTATCTGCATCGTTATTTTTGTGCCTTTTTTATCGAAATTTGTACCGGAGTCTGATAACCCTGTAGATCCGCCGTACGCCTAGGCCACAGTCCAAACTCCAGGTCAGACAATTCCAACAAAACGAAATATGAAGAAATATCTTTCCAGCGACCTCCTCCTGCGGAGTGAAGAGTTTCGAAGCAATTTGACTAGATTTTATACTCATTGAACATACAACTGAAAAGTGTTCAGTGCCTGCAAATCGCAAGAAAAAAAGTATCTGGTAAACCGGTGCATAATTTTTTACAATTTAAGAAAAAAAAGGGAAAATTTTACAGTTTATGCTTTGATTCGAACGGGAGGCTGCTGATATCAAGTAGGACCAGTTTAATGTCTCTAATTTTCAGTGTATGCTCTCACGACAACATACATTGTATACTTAGTCTGTAGGTTTATGCCTGATTAATAAAGTTATGTCGAAACATTTTACATCTACCCCTGCAGCACTGTTCTTACTGTTTTCTTTCTGATAACAATTCACACGTGCTTCTATATACCCAATTGTCAACATTTTTATGATTTAATTTTTCGATCTCATGGCTATAGGACATTATCGGAAAGTCTAAAGATAAACATTCGTGACTTTAGAAACATTGGCTTTTTATCTTTAGGAGTTGAACTGAATAGCTTGCCATGGAAAATGTCGTTTTTGCATGGCAACATGTTTCATTAAAGACGAAAACGTTGATTTCTAATATAAAGTCATGGATTTCAAACGTAAGATAAGGATCTTAATTAACGAAAGAAACATTATCTGTGAATGGTATGGATAAGGTTCAGAACATCAGGTCTAAAAGACATTTTTAAGGCCCATAGAAGTGAGGTTAAGTTCAAAATAATGTTGGTAAGTGTGGAGTGGAGATTAGTGGCATGGGTGCATTTGACAAATGCCCAGGGGCTGAATATGATGTCGATGTGAACCTTTGAGTTGCCAATATATCAATGCCTACATCTAATATCAGCTGTTATGACACTACGGGCACACGGTATTCACAGGAATACGCGAAAATAGTTCCAGTACCTTAACTTGATAAAAGCTGCAGGCCAATAGTAATACTACCATATTTATCGAAGGCATTTGAGCGGATAAATTTTAAGAACCCCATTTAACTTTTCATCATCTCCTGTGAACCGACTTTATTCATGTTTATGTGAAAGTGTCAGTCCATATATTATTGCAATATGAAGTCAAAAGATTGCTTAAGTACCGCAGGGTTCAATTCTTGACCTAGTGTCTGTTATTCACAATAAATTCTAACGACCTACCCCTTCATATAGCTCACTGCAATATTCAGATGCATGCTGATGATGTTCAACTGTACATGAGCTGCCATAGCCAAGGGTCGATGTGAACAATTGTATTAGTAAACTAAACTATGACCTTTACAACATATGCAAGTAGGTTTCAGCTAACGATCTCTGTTTGAATGCCATTGCTACTGGAAAAATTAATTGTATAACAGCCGCTACTTGTCCTTGACGCATCATCCATACAAATAGTTAAATATGCCAAAAACCTTGGGGTAATGTTTCATAGCCAATGCTATCTGTGGAGAAATATGCGCTGTTTTAAGAAATTTGTTTAGAACTTAGTTCCTTACACCTTAAAATATAAATAATTTCCATGTCAAGACTCATAGGGTACCTAATTTATTATATCACTAGTGTTGTGTGTATTAATGTTATACATGAACCGCGGAACCTATAGTTTAAAGTCGGAGATGTCTGAGCCAGAGTTTAAATAACAGGCTGTAGTCTAATGCTACCACGATCGGCGTTGAAGGAGTATGCATTTCCATTTCTAAGATTGCCTTCTGAGTTGAAGACAGCTTTGGCGATATTCTAGAGACTTATAAGTTTCTTTTTCAGAGATTAAGCCAGCAAAAGATCGGTGGAGGCCACTGTTGGACACAGAAGGACTGGAAATGTATTACATACATACGTATTAAACATTAAAAACAAAATTTTTTTGTGGATGAGTCTTGCCTTTGATTTTCATTTGTAATTACTAAACACCAAACTACAGATGGGATACTCGCAGGCATCAAATAATTTTTGTAAATATTTTGTTTTCATTTTTAGAAACTAAATATTCTGCTGTTAACAATATTTACAATATTTTTATTTATTTATATGCATTTTATTTTATTTTATTTTATTTATTCGATTATTTGATATTACTCCCACACAACAAGATCATCATATATAATGACTAGAGTGTAGGATGAGCGAACTGGTGGTAGTTATACGATAGTGATGTAGTAAATAATATGAAATATAAAAATTAATGAAAATACAAAAAAATAATGTAAAAAATACAAAAACAAATAAATTTGACGTATAGTTTCGTTTCTCTTTCTCCACATCTTGACAATAAGAAAATCTCCGAATTCACTAAAGATCACAACAAAATTAGAATTAAAAACCACAATTTACAAAAATAGTAGACGTTTTACCGTCAATCCATTGAGGCTGAAAGAATCAATTTAAATGAAAACACCAGGACTTATCCGTTTCGGCCAAGACCAATCTTATTTTCAAAATTTTTTTGCACAAATTGAATGGCGCGTCGCCCCTCAGATGAAATTTGATTGTTCGATTTAACCGATCATTAAACGAAATTTATTTGTGTTTGATTTTAAGTATACGACAACCAGTGTCCTTAATTCATCCCTCAAAATTACATTGAAGGATGATCGAATAGGTTTGTCGAATTTTTTTTATTTGATTCAATATGGGTAACGTACACTTACTCAAACAATTGTCCCTACAACCACCAAACTATTGAAAATATGTTCCCTTGTATTCGATTTAAGTCAACTGAACTAAAATTTAAGAAATTACTGAATCAAAAAAATTCTACAAAACAAATAAGCCCACCAAATAAGTTCAGCTTAGATAGAGACAAATCTAGCCCCTCTCTAACATAGCGATTTTTTGGAATTTGTAAGGTTTTGTAAAATCTAAAAATTCTACGTCATAAATAGTTATTTGGTTTGATGGAACACCAAAAATGTATTGACTTCAAAGAATTGATTATGATCGATAATGATCGATTGAATCTTTCGTTTAAAAGGCAATTTTTGTAAGCGACACTCCTTTCAATTGAAAAAGTTTGATCTTAACAGCCGAAAGGGATAAGTCCTGGTGTTATCATTTAAATTGCTTCTTTCACCCTCAATGGAATGATGATAAAATGACCAAAAACCATCACTATTTTTGTAAATTTTGGTTTTTAATTTTAATTTTGTTGTGATCTCTAATGAATTCGGGGATTTTCTTATTGTCAGAAATGGAAAAATGAAGAAAAACGAAAAAATACGTCAAAACTAAGGCATTCTAAGTTGAAATAAAGCTTTATGTTGTTAAGATGAATACGAACATATGTAAGTATGTATGTATATATATAGTGTATGTACTAGATGACCTTCGATTAGAATTTTAATTAAAAACGTCTGAAGAAATCATTCGTAGCTCGGTTTTTGTTTACAAATTCGTTTTTTGTCTCTATTTATGCCAAGATTTGAAAGATTTTTCAAATTCCTAAGCTTATCAATATTTGCTCGCTTAGAATTAATAAGGAAATATTTTGTATACGTATACATATCATGTATATTTTATTTTTATTTGTATATGTGTGTATGTACATTAAGTGATTATAAAACTATAAAATTTAAATCGTAATTAAAATTCTCATACAACTCGATTCAATGAACTTTTAAGAGTATTTTTATCGCTATTTTTTCTCTAGTGTTGTTGTTGCTGTTGTTGTTTTGTGAAAGTCACTTAATTCAAGTTGTTGTAACCAAAAAAAAAAACAACAAAATAAATCGTAAAGCTTTCTATTTGCCATTGGTTTTTCATTCGTTTTCTTTTGTATTCTCTTTTCTAAGAAAGAAAATTGTGAAATTTCTTTATTTAAGCGCACACATACATCCATACATATGTATATCTGTCTTCCTCTCTTCCTCATACTCTCTTTGACAACTTGCTACGGACAAGCTTTAACAAGTAAATTCGAAACAACAAAAATAATATAGTATGTATAAAGAAAAACAATAATAACAACAACAACAAGAACAATAACAACAACAGCAACAGATATTTTATATTTTATTTATATGTACTATACTGATACTACGTGTTATACAATTTGTATTTCATTTTGTGTACATATTTGTGTTTTTCTTTCACCTAAACAGAGAGGAGAAAACAAAGTTGAAATGAAATAACACGACTAAAGAACGTGAACAGGCAAAACTCAGAAAAAAAAAACAAAACAAAACAAAACAAATAAAACAAAATCAACCTACGTTCGTATGAACATGAACACCACAAACAATAACAACAACTACAATCGAAAATAGGCAACAGCAGCAACTACAACAATGCGAAAATAAAAACGAATAAAATTTTGCTTCGTTTTTTATTTTTTTTTCAGAGAGGTTGTTCACAGTTGCCATTTGTTTGTTTGGAATATTTGCAATCGTTGTTGCTGTTGAACTTTGTCTACTCTGATCGCAAAAGTATTCTTCGTTTTCGTTTTCTTTAATCAAGAAGAACAAAAACAAAAAAAAGCAGCAGCAGCAGCAGCAGTAAGAACTTAAGACCATGAAAAAAAACTGATATTAACCTGACGAAGATACCAACGAGGAATAAACTCGAACCGAACCAAAATGTTTACGAAGATGTTACACAAACCAACAACAATAAAGTGTAAATATGTACTAAACTACTACTAAAAAGTCAAATCGTTGTACTTGGCATACCATTTACTTTTCTGTATGACTGACTGGCTGCAAAATGTGAATAATAATTGAAAATATAATTCGTTTTTTTTTCTCATTTTTGCGTTCGTTATCGTTTTAAGCCGAACACACTTATTCTGTTTTATTGGCAAACAACAAACGATGTTTCTAGAAAAAAAAACATCATTGGGCACCATTTCGTCGTGAATGGTACGGTTCGGTTCGTGATTCGTTTGGTGCTGTTTTAAAAAATTTATAATATTTAATAGGGTCTGTCTGTCATACATATTCGTATACTTTTTAAATATGTTTTTATTAAATTGTGTTTTATTTTATGTACCCCATACCATACTAAACTACCGTATATTATATGCCAAGAAATATTTTATTTTATATAAAATTTTAGTTGTTGTTGTTGTTTTTTTTTTTTTGTTTATTGTACAAACGACTGACTTGCTCACCTCATTCTCGATAACAGTGTTGTTGGTGTTGTGAGTGAGTATCATTAAACGTGAAAAATTTTATAAAAAAAAAAATACACGAAACACACACACAGTAACAGCGACACAGATTTTTTTCTTTTTGAGAGTTTTCGAGTTAAGGGGGCTGTGTGCTGTGTAAAGGCAGTTAGAGTAGTAAAAGCAAATTAAAAAAAAAAAAAAGAAAAAAACGGAAAATTAGAATCATTGTGACTTTTTTGTTCTTGTTTATGTAACTGTACGTTAATATATGTTTGTGTGTGGGTTTTCTTTATATCCATACAATGAACGGACGGATGTTGTTGGCAAAAATGTTTTTGTTATGGACCCCACGATTTATTTTCCATGATTAACCACAGAAAATAATTTCAAGTTTTGGTCAAATTTTATTTTTAAATCGTTTTAGAGCAAAAAGCCTGTATGTTTAAACTTTATGCGGTTTATTCTTAAAACTCTAGTTTTTAATCTTCATATGTATGTATGTATGCATGCAAGTGGGTATTTCATTTTTTATTTTAATGAAGAGAATAAATGGTGGGTGGAATTTATTAGCAAAGTTGTTGATTCAAAGAATTTATTTTTTATTCTGTCATAGGAAAACTTAATATTCGTTTTCTCTAATTAATTTCTTATTTTTAAATTTAATTACATACTTGTACATACGTATGTACATATATAGATATATATGACATATAGAAATGCATACCTACACATACTTTTGTATGAATGTATGCACATATTTATGCGGAGAAACAAAATTAGTGTTCGCAATAAAAGCCGGGATCTGTCCAAACTTAAGGTTTTTAAAATGCCGAACTTTTACTTCGTGTTCGGATTTTTACGTACATTATAATGGTCACAAGGCGGCAGCACCCCACATTGTGAAACAAGGTCTAAAAATCCAGTTTTAAAAATTTTAAAATAATCGTTCAGCGTTTCCTAAGCGTATATCGAACGTATTATGTATATTGGATTGAAAAAATCGTAAATTTTTTACGTCATTGTCACAAGATATGCAGATTTATTTATTTTACCGGCCGAGATAACAAAACGAATCTTATGGAAACCAACTCTGGTAAGTTATTTGGGTCTTATTGACCACCGAAGTTATATTATTGCTAAATTCTTTAATATTCTTCATTATTCGGTGGAAATTAAAAGCTTTATTAAATCTATGCCATAAAGGATAATTATACATACAGTGAGCATCAAAAGAAAATGTTCATTAAAAAAAATATACATTAATAAATTACCGTTACTTTTATTTTAAAATTGTTTCATTGTGAGTTTTTAAAATTAAAACAAAAAAATTTAAAAAAAAATTGAAAAATATTTCGAAATATTTGCAAATTTTTTCGGGCGCTTTCCTTATAGGTGATAAAATTGAATTATGGTGAGTGTTAGAATTTTCAGTTTCTTTTGACACTCACTGTACATACAAACCTTCAGTCAATTATGTTATGCTTGTTAATTTTATACATGAGTGGCAGGAATACAGTTTGAAATCGACTCCGAACGACAAATTTACAAGAAATTTTTTCTTGGCGATTTTATTTATTCCCAGAGTTTTTGTTAGAAATCTACTCAGAGGAAGTCGCTGAAGAAATATTTGTTCATATTTTGTTTTGTTGGAGATGTCTGATCCGTAAAATAAAACCGTGGCCTCAGGTCTAATAAGTCAACACACTATCTATGTCATGGTATTCTTAAATTAATTTTATGACCCTTCGTGTGCTTTCGCTGACACCACATACCAGTGTAATTTCCAAATTCAAAATGGCGGAACCAATATCCAATTTGAATATTGCTTCAAATTTTACAACATTTAAGGAAAATTGAAAATAAGAACGATTTTTAAAAAGCAGTGCCAGTTATTTCAGAGAAGATACTATGGTTAGAAGAAGCTCGACAGGCAGTATTACCATCGTTAGTGCTGACAAAATCATCTGTTTTGGAGTTATCAACTATGGGGCCCATTTTATTTTACAAAATGTCTTCTTACAACAGTTCTATAGGTCGACAAAACAGATTGAGGTGTGAGGTTATACCACAGTGGTCTTACAAGATAGTAGTTAAATCGTTGCCTTGAGGAGTAGTTGGTTCTTCAAATTCGTTGGCTTTGGTTACACTTGTTTGAATACAATCTGGCCTTGAATTATTTGAGGATTACAAGAACTAGCAAGAATCTTCGCATTTTTTCTCCCTATTCGTTCAGATTTCTCAAGATACTCGTTCTTTGAACGCCTTATTGAACTTCCAGTTGGCTTAGTTTTAATATCCAAAAAATTCCTCTGGCTGCTTCCTCTCAGCAGATTTCTGAGATCCTCTGAGAGTAAATAAAATTGCCATGAAAATTTTCTAAAAAAAATCTGTTGTTCTGAGTCGATGTTAATTGTAGGTCCCGCCACACAACATACACACAACATAAGTGGTGTGAGAAACTAGGCCCATAATCCTGATTGAAGGGTTGTAATGACCAATTATGTATGTATGTGTGCTTGGGGTATATAAAGATAAGTCATAATGTATCACTCGACAATAATTACCTATTCTAGGTACTTCCTTCTGAGATGAATTAACACCGTTGATGTCCCAATATCTCAATATTTTATATGAATCGATACATATTCTGAAACAACTGTTCTTTGAATCTACGGGGCCGCACAATAACAGTTTCTATAATCAATAACTCCTAATAGTGTGATCTGTCTGTTCTAAACCGATATGTTGGTTCATTGCCGCGGTTTCCCATATAAAATGGTCTTCAGTCCTACCTGACTCATGTTTCCATTTTAATTTCGAGCTAACTTAATAGATGTTGAGTAGTCGGATGGCGCTCTAACTGTTACGCACTGAATTGCGCATAGTTTTCGATGGATTGTGCTCTGTTAACTTAAACATGGCTTTGGTCTGCACTATTATAAATTCAACAGATCCTAAAGCGTCGTTATAGGATTTTTTACTAGAAAAAATAAAAGATCTGCAACACTGTCACCTAAAATTTCACTGACGCTTTGGGTGAGCTATTCATGCCACATAATTATCTTGGTTTATAACTGGGCAATACTTTTTGAATATCCGATTCAGTAGAATGTTTAACATTGGTCATTATAAAAACTGTTTACTCGGTGGCCACTAAGGCCCATTGTTTTACCCAATGTAAGGTAAACCGCCTTGTCAGAATAGAGGTTAGTGGTGTGTTTAAGCCACTCCGAGCTCCAGATGAAATCGGCCAGTTCCCTCAATGCCACATTCGCCACAATGCACAGATCTTCCAACATTCTGTCATCTGTTCTTAAGTACAGGTCACCGTATTTGAACCAAATACTAACCACTGCAACCGATTAAAGTGCAGCGTCTATCTAGTTTATTTCTAGTTAAAAATAAAATAAAACTGCAGTTAATCTCTGCGCAAAAGGCACTTGTTTTTTATAGAAGTTCTACGAATACGTTTTACTGTTGAAGACCATAAGGAATATGTTTCGTCTGATGTGAACAGTTCCTTCAGAATCAGAGAATTCAACCAATATCACTGTTCAAAGAGTGCTGGTTCATTATATATACATACATACATACATTATAGATAATTGGTCATTACAACTCTTCAGTTAGGATTACGACCTAGCTTTTCACACCTACCTACAGTTTGAAGTCGACTCCGAATGACAGATTTTTTGAGAAACTTTTTAATTGGCAATTTTATTTACTCTCAGAGTTTTTCCCTGGCATCTTCTGAGAGCGAGTCGCCGAAAAAATATTTTTTCATATTTTCTTTTTGGTGTCTTACCTGGGGTTTGAACCGTTGCCTTACGTCTAATAGAACCAACACACTACCTACTAGACTACGACGACTTTCGGCCGAATAATAAACACAAAAAATCCCGCGCCTTTGAACAAATATCCACTCACCATTCAAGCTAATAGAATTCTATTTGCCTCATTAACAGCATTGGCTTTATGTTTAATAGAATACTAGCTGATCAAGGCCCTCCTTGATCACCTTTGTAATTTGTTGGGTCCTTGTGCCAGGAAGTTGCAAATTGGACGCGCAACAGTCTTTATAGGCATAGTCAAAAGTCCTATTGTAGCATTTCTATGCAGAGAGTCTAGTCGTTGATTCGTCCGAGACCTCCATCGAGCTTTACAAATTACGAAACGCGAACATTGCATCAGGTGTGTATTATCTAATGCCCCTGATGCTTACTTTTTCTGGACAGATCAGAGTGCAACCTCTGAATGAAACAATTAAGAACATTCTGTGAAATTCTTCAATTTTTTACTATTTTCTCTAATAAATCTGCTGTATGGCGTTAATGATGAATATTAGCTGCCAATGGCTCAATAGTTTCTATTTTATCAGCATAACCCGATATCCCCATAAAAAATCCAGAAACTTTTATTCGCATGTGGGAGTAAGCTAGTAAACATGACCAATTTTATCTTAAAGTATGAAATAAAAATTTTCGCGTTTATAAACGGGGAATGCTTTAAAGCGGAATGCATATATCGAAATAGTTTCAGCAGATTTTGAAGCAAAAACTAGGATTTTATTTTTTGTTTTAATTCGTTCATCCCTCGTATAGCTGTTTTGCACTTTTATACAATTCTTGATTAGGAAAACGGGCCTTTTGCCAATAAATGGAACATTCTCACACATTAATTCAACATTCTTGCGCCTACATCAGACTGAATGTGACAGATGTCACGGGTTAGGTTGACTTTGAGACCACTGTGGCTTGTTCGCATACACCAGCTACTTAGGACAACCCCACAAAAAAATTTAACGGAGGCAAATCGCATCCATCTCCACTTGAGATGACCAAGCTCTTAAATTGATGCTGCAGCATATTCAATGCGACATCAAGTAAGTGGCACTTACTGTCGTCCTGTTCAAATCACAAGTAACTCCAATGGGATGACTTGACATTGGAGTTTGGTTGTAAAGTTATTATGCATCAACCTTATGGTTCGGTTGCCTTTTGAATAACTTTTAAATTGACTACGAATTGAAGACCAAAACTGTGGACATTAGATGTTTAAGGGAGCATTCTAACTGCCTTAAGTCATGTGATATATTTTAACCAGTGGTCTACCCATATAGAATACTTGCACACATACATACACTTGTTGGCTTAAAGTTAGGAATAATTGGAAGTAAATGGTAGTAGAAATACAAGCTTAATGCTCATGATAGTTAATTTTGTGGTGCTTTTTCTTTAATCTTCCTTTGAAAGTTTCTTGATTTGACATTAAATTGGAGGCATAATTACTGTCAGCTTCTAGTTTGCAAAATATTGGTTCCGTTTGTTGGTAATTTATGTTTGAACATTGTGTATTATCCTTAATACATTGGATTAAGACTACAGCCGGTCCTTAGCCTAACCACCAGGATTTTATTTCCATGTCTCTAGGTCAGACATCAAAATCGGAAATTTGATGAAAAATATTTCTTCGTCGATTTTCTCACAACAGATTTCAGGCAAAAAACTGTGTGAAAGCAAATAAAATTGCCATGAAAAGTTGCTCAAAAATCTGTCGTTCGGAGATGACTTTACTGTAGGTCACACCACTCATGTATTAATATAACGCACACAACATAAGCGGTTTGAGAAGTTTGTCCGTAATCCTGACTGAAGGGTTGTAATGAACAATTAAGCATCTATGTACGTCATATGTCTCCATACTGTGAGAACTTGCGACTAAGATTCACATTGAATTACATTTTCTTCAGTATTATCAAAAATTGCAGAGGCGTAGATAGCAGCACAATACTTTTTCTTCTCTGCAGCACCTTTTGTTCTTCTAAATTCAATCATTCATGCAACAATTTAAAAACGAAAATTTTGATATCAAAAACGTACTTTTGCCCGTTCAAAGTTCATTGCAAAATCTCAAGTTTCTAGGAGAGAAAGGAAATACAAGCAGCGATAATTTCACGCTTTGATGTACTCATAGATTCGTTTTGTTTTTCATTCGTCGATTACTGATAATTTCAAAATAACGAAATAATGTTTAAAAGAAATTGTCAAAGAGTTTGCCAAAATACCTTCTAACGTACTTTGAACGTTCAAAGAGCATCAAAATTGTGTTTAATTTTGTGTACATATTTCCTGGCAGGGCTATCAATTTCACTTCTATTTCGAAGCATCGTGTACATGATGTTAAAAGTAGGACAGTATATGAACATCACAAACGAAATATGAAAAAAAAATATTTCTTTGGCGGCTTCCTCTCAGCATATTTCTGGCAAAAACTCTTAGAGTAAATAAAATTGCCATGAAAAGTTTCTCCTAAATCTGTCGTTCGGAGTCGACTTTAAACTGTATATCCCGCCACTCATGTATAAAATTAACACACACAACATAAGTGGTGTGAGAAGCTAGGCCGTAATCCTGACTGAAGGGTTGTAATGGCCGATTATGTATGTTATGTATGTATATGAACAAGCATTTGCAGATTTCTTTAAAATTATTTAAAAAAATTAAAAAAATCTAAGTTGTTCAGTTAGTTCAACCCTCCAAACTTTTTTTATTTGATAAAAACTTTTATTTGAACTTTAAGCGCAAAATCATTGATTACTCAAATATGTTTGATGTAAAATTTTAGAATGTTTTAGAAAGGGGAGGTATGGAACTTTCAAATGGTATACATATATATATTATTTGACTTAATATTCTAAGAGGTTTGATGTGGCAATTTGTGTGCGCATTTTTTTCGTATTATTCAAGTTTGGCCATTCATACTAGCAAACTTTAATTAAAAAATATAAAATAAGTGGAGATATTTTTGAAGAGCTTTCTATTGTGATGAGATTGACTCTTTGTTTGATGAAATTGAACAACAATAACCGTAGTTATTATTTAAAGAGTATAACAGTCGTGCTATGTTTTTCATACAAATTTTTTTTCAAATGAACTTTCAGTTGAAAATTTTCAAAATTTTTTTTATTGATCTTGATTGATCTTGATTGATATTGATCGTGTTTGTCGGAAAATATGTGAATTACATGTTTGACCGACCATTATAAGTTGGCCAATGTTTGCGCAAAGTAAAATAATAATATTTGCGCAAAATACAAATATTAGCCGATTTTTGGTGGTCGTCTAAACGTGAAGTTGATACATTATACGGTAAACAATCAAGATCCATGAAAATTTTTGCAAATTTTTGAACTGAATGTGCATTTAATAAGGTGATATGTTTAAAAGATATAACACAACTTTTGTACTATTTAAATAATAACTACGGTAATTTTTGTGCGATTTTATCAAATCTAGTGACAATATATTCAGAAGAGTATGGTCTTTAAGAGTGTCACCACTTGTTTTATAGTTTTTAATTAAATTTTCCAATTAAGAATGGCCAAACTTGAAAAAAATAAGAAAAAAGGTCATATTTTCCAAGTTTATCCCATCAAACTTCATATCAAGTTAGTTTGAACAAAATGTTTATGTATACCGTTTTAAAGGCTAATCCCTCCTCTTTCTAAAAAAATTTAGATTTTTAATATAAGTTCAAACATATTAGGGTAATCAATAATTTTGTGTGAAAAGATCAAAAACACAGCTTTTGTCAAATAAATCGAATTGGGAGGGTTTCAGAAATATAAAAAAGTATTTTTGAGTTCTATTTTCACTGTCGCACCGTGTAATTAATGAAAAACAAATTGTTTCATATCACCAATCCTATAGATTCCTGACACAATATCGATAACAGAATCATTTCAAAAACAACCGATAATGCAGTATTTAAGTTATTTCCTATAATGACGTCCATCGACCTGATATTTCAAAATTCTTAGCTTAGACACATACAACCAACTCGTTGTTACGATTTCACACCTATATTGCATTTGTGGTGGTATCGTAACTTCCATAATGGAATTCATAATGCAAATGTAAGAAATGTTGGCCCTATAAGTTGATAGCGTAGAAGAAGCTGTATGCAATCAGTCACCATGCCTTGTTACTACCAACAGTCTAATGCAGAAACCTGTTGTGCCTATTGCGATCCCATCAACCAGATCTCAATTTATTACACTAAACTGAGACAGTTTTTGAGTGATAAATAATAAATTAAAAGCTAGAATAGTTGAGTCTCCTCGTAGTCTAATGGGGTCGTGGGTTCGATTCCCAGCAGACCAGACCAGGGTAACTAAAACCTTCGGTTAATCCACAATCCTTGCTCTAGATGATCAATATACTCAAAAACAAATTGTTTTTATGGTAACTATATAAGCAAGCTCTTCTCTTTTTCTTTGTGTATGGTTGGGATAACCATTTTCAACTTCTTCTAGCATCATTTCACTCTTCCTGTGTAGATGCAAAGATAATTATGCTGCACCACTTTACAAAAACTTTGATTGTATGAATTGAAGCTATTTTTATGGATAATTATGTTAGGCCATACGCAAGCACCAACTCTGCAAAAAAAGCAGTTCATAAAACATAGCCAAGTTGAAAAGTTAATCAATGTTGGACTTGAATGCCAATTCTTCTTCTCATATCAGTATCGGAATTTCATCTATGATGTCCAGGATATTTGGATACAAATCAAAATTGTTGCAATAATCATTGACCGCTTATAATAACAATGGAGGATCTTCCATATTACAAGCTTCACTTGTGATAGAGTGTTCTAGTAGGTAGAATAGCTTATTAAACGAGAGACCCTGATTTAAACTCCAGCACAGGCATCTCAATCTGTCTTTTGTAGTCAACTTTATACTGTAGGTCCTACACATATAGCGTGGATGGTGTGACAAACTAGGTTGTAATCTTGGCTAAAGTGAAATCCATTGGACTGAGCCGAAACTGCTACACTGATAGCCTTTTTTCATTGAGAAATAAGGCGAAATAAATAATTTTAGAACTTCCGTCATAGTGGAAAAGAATATTCAAAAACATTTCGCATTTGAAGTGCAATTTTATTAGACTTTCTTAGGACACTGCGCATATCCTAACTAACCTAACCTAACCTAAATGAAAACCAATAAAAAAAATCATTATCTTCCACAGGTCATTTTTAAATTTTTGCGTTCTTGAAATTTACGATACACAGACAGACTAAGAGGCAGTGTGCTAGCCTCTTATTATAAGGGTTATGGGTTCGTTTCTCAATTGAGAATCTAGTTTGTTTTTAATAATTAGAATTGATTCATCTTTGTTTTGTAATTAATAAAAAACAAAATAAATAAAGAATGTTCCCTTGAAGAGCGTATACATAAATCCAGATGTTCAGTTTGTTTGTGCGAATTTAGGCACAACAGTTAACACATCCAGAAGAAACTTTGAATCTCAAAAACTGAACTAATTCTGGAGCATCAAAGTTTGTTTGAATTTTTAACTGCACATGCAAGCAAATATCATCAGCGTACAGTGAGCGTTAAAAGAAACTATACTCTAAGTATAAAATTCTAACAATCACCATAATCCAATTTTTATCAATTAAGGAGAGTGCCCGAAAAAATTTGACAATATTTCGAAATATTTTGAACAATTGAACAATTTTAAAACAAAAATAACTGTTATTTACTAACGTATATTCTTTTTAATGTACAGTTTCTTTTGACGCTCACTGTACACGAAACATTTTCCATATAAAGTGACGTTTTTAAGGCCGCTGTTCTAACCCAAGGTCATGCATCTCCAACAAAAAGAAAGTATGAAAACATATTTCTTAGGCGGCTTCCTCTCAGTAGATTTCTAGAAAAAATTCTGAGAGTAAATATAATTGCCATGAAAACTTTCTAAAAAAGCTGTCATTCGGAGTCGACTTTAAACCATAGATCCCGCCACTCACGTATAAAATTAACACACACAACATGAGTGTTGTGAGAAAAGGATTGTAATGACCAATTATGTGTATAGTAAGTCATTGGGTTAGGCCCGTCAGTTGTTGACTTTCATCTAAAAGGGCTAAGAATCTAGAATCGTCCAAGAATAGTTATCGCATGTAACACTCTGTAACTTTTTTCACAGAGTTTAGTTACGATGATTCATTGAAATAGTTGCGAATAATTTTTTCGTTCATCTTTCATACTCACTAGTATGGAAGAGTGGCAATTGGTCTGCAATTTTTATCGGGTTTGGGTTTGTGAATAATTTTTGCATGCTTCCACATAGCCAGTTGCAATAGATTGATGGTCGAAATTTGAAATCCATTGTCATTCAGATCTGAAGCAATGCTTGAATCCGCGGAGTAATAGTAACCAGTATCATATGTAGGCTTAGTGATACTATAAAATTCAAAATTCAATCGGTTTACTTCTACATCAATCACTCAAACACCCATATCTCATAGATTTTGCACCTGGTGGTTGTTATTTCATAATTAACCTTAGGTCTGTAATTTTTAAAAATTTCTTGAAGTTCCGGAGGAAGTTCATTTCTATCATTAATCGAACTTTTAATTTCCACTTAGCGTTTTAGTTTTTATTATAACATATTTGTTATCTAAATTTTGAATATTAGTCTGGAAAAAATGTACCTGCTCTACCAGGTTCCAAGCTATACCAACTAGTTCATGCTCAAGAGATAGAAGGTCAATGTTTAAAAGTCGAGAAAATTTATTTTTTTCTCCTCCAGAGACGTTTTAAAGACAGAAAAATTAGATCATACCCGGAGGAAACTGATGCAGACAGCACACGGAAACGATTATCAATAAAGAAAAGGTCAAGTAGCATTGCCGAAGAAGATGTAAAATCTGTAGGCATGATCTCGTTTATACGTTCCAAACCCCTCATATCCAACATTATTCCTTTTTTCATTTGTATATTTAAATTAAAGTCACCAGTTAAAGTAACGTGAGAATATCGAAGAGTGAGATTGGTTATTTGCGTATCAAGGGTTAAATATTCTTATTAGATCTGTAGATAGTTCCAAATTTTTTATTCGTTTGAAAGATCTTTTGATGACATTATGCGCGACTTCTATGGTTGAAGCGTATCCGAAATGTTCAAATTCTCAAAGCCAATATATCCCCGATAGCATGGGCTATGTTAGCTTTGAGAACCACTATGGCTTATGGCTTAAGAAAAAGTCTAACAAGTTCCAATTGTACGATCTTGATAGCCTGATTACATCACCTACACATCATGCCTTCGAATCGCTTGTGTAAATTATCCATTGTTGCACGAGCTATGTGGCAAGTGGCGCAGTGCTTTTGAAATCACTTGTCGTTGATATCCAAAAATAGCCAAATCATAAAGAGCACGCCATTGACAGTTACGACGATAAAGCGTTGAAACCTCCAGCTCAAAAACCACACCAAACAGTATATTTTTCTTAATGTATTGAGCGTCGAAAAATGGGCTGCATTGCTGAAGACATTTTTTCGATGCAAATTAAATCAATTTTCAACTGCTCCAAAGCTCGCACATCGTTGTTATGGTCTTCTGAACTGAATAAACGACAACTAATTTGCCAGATGAATTCCTGCGGAATCAGTAGCTATCAGGGGCCTAGTTTTAAGAGTTATTAGGCCTACACTTTTAGGGGAATGGCGTTACAGCAGCATTCTTTTTGTGTTGGTAGGTAAGTTGGAGGGTTAGCTTTGATATCAAAAGCTCATTTGAGCACGCATAGCGGGCCGTTGTAACTGACCAAGTTCCTCCAAACCAGGGAGAAAGAAATTGGTCAGCGCAAGGTCTGCACAACCATTTTGAGTAATTTAGTAAAATATCTTGACGGTATAGTGCACTGATAGTGATAATGATAATGACAGTTTGGGGACTAGTGTTGAACTAACATCCGGCCTTTCATTGTACGAGCACGAAGGCACTGTTCGGACTATGGTGGATTGCCATTGCTATATAGCTAGCTTCTTTACTAAGCTAGTTATTATGTCTTCATTCTCGAGATTCAAAGTAAGTGGCTTTACTTCCCCCACAATGCAATCTATCTAAGAAGCTTCCTCAATAGCAGATAGCAGATCTATTATCCTAGTACTTGCTACGTGATCTGTTTAATTGGAGCAGCAAAAATGGAATAAGAAAACGGAAACAAAACAGAATTGAAGAAGCCATATGCTGGAAATAAAAATACCATATTCGAATCGAAATCTAAAGCTTTCACTAATTCAACATCAATCGAGAGAGAGGATAAAATTACTTGCAGCCAGTAACACTGTCATTTTGCTGGTTGCTCTACTCTGTCCTATATTACAAATTTTGTTTGTTTTGTTTTTTGTTTATTTTATTTTCTTTTTGCCGTGTAACTGTTCATAATTATTGCGATTCTTGAAATTGTTTTTTTTATTTTCGATTTCTTTGAATAAATTTGCTGTATCAGTGTGCCGTTGTTGTCAAGTGATGCTTCATTATTTTTAATTTGTTTTTATTTTTTCTTTATTTTTTTATTATGATTATTGTAAACTGTTGTCAAGTGATTGTTTATTTGTTATTGTATGGTATGGGAATGTATCTATAGTGAGCTTCAAAATAAACTGTACACTATGGATAAAATTCTAACAATCAACAAACTCAAGGAGAGTGCCACTTAAGGAGAGTGCCCGAAAAAATTTGGCAATATTTCGAATATTTTTTTAAGTTTTTTTGTTTCAATTTTAAAAACTGACAATGACAGAACTTTAATAAAAAAAATAACGGTAGTTTATTAATGTAAATATTTTGTTCTTTTGACGCTCACTGTATGCATGTATGTATGTACAATTTGATTTTTGTTTGAATTATTTATAATCCTCGTGATGGGTGATGTTTTAAAAACCGAATATAATGTTTCGTTTAGTGCCGTTATTTAACGTAAATCACGCCATTTCCAAGAAAATACAGAACTGAAATGCAACTTCAGCTGTTCCATTAAGCTGCTATCAATATTGCCATAGCATAACCATAACGAATGAAATCAATGATGAACTAAACGAAAAGATAGTGGATGCCGTATAATTGCTATTAGTATTGACATTTAGGTTGGCTCGAGCTATGGAAATCCTGACTGAATGATAGTATGTGAGAGATTATAGTTTTTTAAATTGAATGTCCAAAACATAACTCAATTATTTCAATGGCGTAGTCTTGAAGTACTAATATTTGCGTTTTTTGCCCAAAGTGAAACTAACCTCTGAAATTCGAGTAGCTTAAAATTAAAAAATGAAGCACATTGAGTCAAGAAAAGAGAAAAAGAGAAAATCCTTACATGGCTCCGAACATTACATTTGAATACACAAGTACTCAAAAAACAAAAACTAAAGGGCTGATTAGCCAAACGGTGCTGTCTACGTAATGTAACAAATATACGGGTCGTATGTTTGAACACTTATAAACGCATATAGTTTTCAGTACAATAAAAGAATTTGGCGAAATTCCTTTTTTTTCTAAAAGAAAAATGTTTCTCACAATTTTTTATTTGCTCCTGACTTTACTTCTATCTCAGAGAGATCGCGATTCATTGTCCGTTCTTATGGGTGAACTACACTAACAGATCGAAGAAAACAATAATTGTATAGGTCTTTAAAGCCAAGAAAGGGTCTGTTGCTTCTTGTAAACCCTTTTTCGAGTCCCACACTCTTACATACACATACATATGTACAAGCATAATTGGTCATTACAACCCTTCAGTCAGGATTACGACCTAGATTCTCACATCACTTATATTGTGTGTGATAATTTTATCCAGAAGTGGCGGGACTTACAGTTTATAGTCGACTCTGAACGACAATTTTTTTGGGAAACTTTTAATGGCAATTATATTTACTCTTAGAGTTTTTGTTAGAATTCTGCTGAGAGGAAGTCTGACCGTGTGTTTGAACCATGGCCTCACGTCTAATACATACTACATACTAGACTATAACGACTTCAATTTGATTGGCAGACCAAATGGACGTCCGCTGACGGATGAAAAGTGCGTTTATATCTGCCGTGAGAAGCGTAGAGAAACATTTTGACCATAGCTTTGACTGAGACTAAAGACTGGTATTTTGTGGCGAAACTGAATTGCAAAGTTGTGTGATTTCGGAATATCTTTGGAAAATGATGTGACAGTAGAATGAATAATTTCTATCGTTGTCTTTATGCATTTAGAGAGAGAGAAGAACAAAACATTAGTCGAGGTTACGTTAGAGATCGTTTTTTCCTTTATCTACCTTGTGATCTTACATTTGTTGTAGCTCGTATAGTTATGAGTATGATCTGCTGAATAGAACTATTCTTGTTGCGAGGGTTAGGTTATCGTGTTTTGTTTTTTTGTTCGTTGTTCATTTTGGTGCATGGGCATCATTTTAGCCTCAGTTGGTGGCCATATTTATAATACGAAATCTAATCGTAGATTTACTTCTAGTGCAATGCAATTCAGATCCGTTTGGAACTTGCTTTCAGCATAACCGTGACAGCAGTTTACCAGCTAGTCGATGCATTCGCTTACCCTCGTATTTGCCATGAATTGATGCAAGAACACCTAACGATCGCAATATAAGATTTATTTTGTGTGCGTATAGAGACGAAATATTTAAAAAAATTACAGTGAGCAAAAAAAAAATTGTGTACACTTGTTACAAGATACTCACAAATATATCATTCCACAGCATTTTATCTAAGAGAATTCTTTAGAGAATACTGTCACTGTTGTCAAAGATCCATCCCTCCATTTGCCGAAGGATCTTAGAGTTTCTTACATAGTTTCGGCGATTATTTTCTTTAGTCAACCCATACAGAAATGTTTTTAATTTATAAGAAAAATGAATATCTTAAGATTTTATTAAGTCTGAAGAAGAATAAATTTCATTAAATTTCTATGTCTTTTCTATGTGCGAGTGATTGTCAGATGATTAGTCTACGTACAGTGAGCAAAAAAAATTTGTACACTTAGTATCTCGTAAGACATTTTTTAACAAAGGCAATTTATTGTTCTGAAGGCGAAATAAAATCTCAAAATCTGTATTTTTGTTATAAATTAAAGCATTTCTATTCGTCACGTATAAAGAAAATAATCGCCGGAAGTAAGAGATTCAGACATTTCCAGGTTAAAAACGTAGAGATTCTTTGACTACAGCTACCGAATTCTCTAAACAGACGTCTTACCAAAATGTGTGTATATAATAATATATTTGTTTGTTTTTTTATAACACATTTTTTATAAGTAGACTTTTTTTGCCCACTGTATATATATTCTCTTGTTTAATTATTTTTTTTATTTTCTTTTAATTTTTATTTTACAAATTTTTATAATTTATTTAAATATCCTTAATGTATTGGCACAGCTTTTATCGTAGAATCTGCTTTTATGATTCCCGGTATACCCCTGAAGAGTGACTACCCCAGTGTTAGCTAAAATTAGTCCGTATTTCAAAAAAAAAATATTTTTTTTTCTAAACAAAGAAAAGTAACGAGAGCAGAACACTAGCACATAAGCTGAAAGATAACTTGTTCCTTCTCTTCAGCAGTCAGTCGAGGGCATGCCAAGTTTATCGCATGCCATTCACTAAGATAGTGGTCCCTGAGAAACACAATTGTACGTTGGATAATCATGCGATTTAAAGGCAGAAGCCAACCAATCCTCCTATTATCCATTCATATTCACTAAAGTCTTGCCATATTGTACGTACGTTCTTCTTTGTCACATTATCTAGGCGGCACCGTTTGGCTAATCAGGCCTTTAGTTTTTTGCTTTTTCAGTACAAGCGTACTTAAACATAATGTTTGGAGCCATGTAAGGATTTTCTTTTTGATAAGCGAGTTTTTTTTTGACTTAATGCGCCCCATTATAAGAAAAGTATACAAGAGATGTAATGGCCTTTGTCATTTCTGCCATAGGGCGAATTTCATTTGACAATCTAGGGCCCAGAACAAAAGCATCAAATACACGATTGAATAAATATGCCTTGAAATACATGTTGTTTTTCTCAAAAAAACACTAGGAATTAGGTTGTTGTAATTTTGCTATCACCTTATTGAGTTAGCCCTGACCTGGGCTGACAACACCTAAAGTGAATTCGCCTTCTAAAATTCTTATTCTATGAGAAAATATTAGGAAAAGTAAGTATTCGCAATATACCTCCCGATTTTAAACATCTCTGTCACCCATAATTGTTATCCGATTAAATAAATTAAAGAAATCATGGTTAAGAAAATTTTTGTTGTAATTTCATAAAATTTTATCCTCAAAATTTGTATTTTTGACAGGACTTTTAGAAAAATTAGGCAACGAGACACGATGGTTTGCTGTAACGGAGGGACAATATGTCAATAAATCCAATTTATTGAACTTTTTACTATTGATGTGTGGAAGGGCTTATCTCAAGGGGTCTAAATGTTGGCCTAAGTAGAATCTCTTCTTTAAGCAGGATCCACCAACTTACCGAAACTAAACAAAAAATAATGCGGCTTGAAATTGGACCGTAAAAAAATAATTCGTCAAATTTCATATCTAGGGTTCGAATAAGAAAATTAATTTAAAATCGATTTGATTGATTGAACCCTTTAGTCAGGATTACGACCCAGCTTCTCACACTACCCTTGTTGTGTGTATTAATTTCATTCCTAGCGGAATCAACAATTTAAAGTCTACTTCGACCAACAGATTTTGGAGAAACTTTTCATGGAAATTTTATATACTCTCAGAATTTGTCTACGGTCGTCTCTTGTGATTTGGGAAAACAAAGTCACCAGATGACAACTGATTTGACAGATTTAGCTTTAACAAAACATCCGTTTTCAACTGTCAAAGTCCAGAAGTTGGAAGTGCCAAAGTTTCGAATAATTTCGAATAAAAATAAGGATTTAAAAATAGATATCTTGCTTCAAGTGTATTAAAAGGCGCATGCGAGTAATGGAGTGGTAATAAAATGGACAGTTAACACACTGGAAAACGATAATATGGGCACATGTTCCTTTTTATAAATTGTCTATCACTTTAGACTCAATAAGTTGTGGAAGTGGTATTATTATCAGAAATATTCTTGATCGTTGGGAGCGAGAGAACCATGTAATACAGGGAAAATAAATATGTGAACTACACCTCACTTCAAAAGGGCTTATTAAGACTTGAGGCTAATAAATGGTGAGGAGAAAAGCTTTAAGATAACCCAAAAATTTTGAACGATTACGAAAAACATTTAAAAAGTAGTTTATTGAAAAACTACTACAATAAATTTGCTGTATCAGTGTGCCGTTGTTGTCAAGTGATGCTTCCTTATTTTTAATTTTAATTTGTTTTTCTTTTTATTTTTTTTTTTATTACGATTATTATAAACTGTTGTCAAGTAATTGTTTATTTGTTATTATATAGTATGGGAATGTATGTACAGTGAGCTTCAAAAGAAACTGTACACTAAGGATAAAATTCTAATAATCACCCAACTCAACTTTTACCACTTAAGGAGAGTGCTTGAGAAAATTAGACAATATTTCGAATTTTTTTAAATTTTATTTTGGTTATTTCAATTTTAAAGACTGACAATGACAGAACTTTAATATAAAAATAGCGGTAATTTGTGAATGTAAATATTTTGTTCTTTTGACGCTCACTGTATGCATGTATGTATGTACAATTTGATTTTTGTTTGAGTTCTTTATAATCCTCATGATGGATGATGTTTTAAAAACCGAATATAATGTTTCGTTTAGTGCCGTTATTTAACGTAAATCACGCCATTTCCAAGAAAATACAGAACTGAAATGCATCTTCAGCTGTTCCATTAAGCTGCTATCAATATTGCCATAGCAAAACCATAACAAATGAAAGCAATGATGAACTGAACGAAAAGGCAATGGATGCAGTATAATTCCTAATAATATTGACATTTAGGTTGGCTTGAGCTATGAAAATGCTGAATGACTGATAGCATGTGAGAAATTATAGTTTTTTCAATTTAATGTCCAAAACATAGTTCAATTGTTTCAATGGCTTAGTCTTGAAGTACTAATATTTGCGTGTTTTGCCCAAAGTGAAACTAAACTGTGAAATTCGAGTAGCTCAAAATTAAAAAATGGAGCACATTGAGACAAGAAAAGAGAAAAAGAGAAAATCCTTACATGGCTCCGAACATTACATTTGAATACACAAGTACTCAAACAGCAAAAACTAAAGGCCTGATTAGCCAAAACATAGCTCAATTGGAGTAGTTGTGAAGTACTAAGACTGCAATTTTTGCAGAAAGTAAAACTAAACTCTGAAATTCGAGTAACTCAGAATTTTAATGGGGGCGGCGTTAAGTCTTTTTTTCTTGACTTCACTTATCAAAAAGAAAATCCTTACATGGCTCCAAACATTATATTAATAAGTTTAAGTAAGCTTATCTCGTGCATTAGAAGTGTCGAAGTCTTGTAATCTTTTTTGAAATCGAATTGTCGGTTACTATTCCATGCATATAGTCTTTGTCCCTCTGTTCGCAATAACTAATAACAATATGGCATAATACGCAGCGATTAATTGAAAATACGCAAGAAAAACAACCAGCACGACGGTGAGACGCTGTTGCATCGCCAGATGTTTTTCACCCAGTTTGACAAAAAAATTTTTTTTTGCTAAATTTACTTAAAACACTTACTTACATACATACATACTTCAGAAGGATTATAGTTTGCTTCCTGTTAGTTGAGATGAAGTACCGTTTGCTGTTAAAGATTTTTAGCTTTGTGCTGCTGTTTATGCTGTTTGGTATTTATATTCAATGCAAGGAATCTCGGGACACTAAAATCTTGGTTTAATTCATCATCCCCGTGATATAATAAGACGCTATTTTTGTTTTCCCTAAGAAATTTGAGCGCAAGTTTATACCTGTTTAAGCTTAGCTTTCGTTCCATACATCAAAGGCCATGTAAGAACCCAAATATCATCAGTTTAGTTGATATCATACACGTGGGCTAAGCTTAAATGATTAACTACAAAATCATGGTTTCAAGTCAATCATTTACTACTAATGGAGTGGCCTTTTCAATCGAAGGATTTGAATCCTATCGAGCATTTCTGGGGAATCCTCAAGATTAAAATAGAATCTAAAAATATTCGATTCCCAGACTTTTTATTCCAATCCAGAAAATTCAATGAACTGGCGATGCAGGAAGTAACCTCGATTGAGCATTTGAATACTACAAGGACTTAATGGATGTGCTTTTAAAAGATTATTAAGTTAAAACGATAACACCGTTATAATGATCGTGTTATGTCAATGTTGACTTGAGTATTGAGTTGCAATGCTTCAAGAGTATGCCGGTATAAACGAATGACTTAACATAGCCACATAAAAAGTAATTCAAAGGCTTTAAATTGCACGAACGAGTAGGTCAGGTCATTGAATAGGACCATGCTCGCCATTCACCTCAATGGTAGTTACTTGGTCCTTTCATAAGAAATATGAGCCAATGATGCCGCCTGCATATTATTTACATCAAACAGTCAATTTTTATGGATATATTGACAGTTCGTTAACGATTTGACGATTGTCTTCGCTCTTAATATGGCAATTTATAGCTTCAACCAGTAATTAGTTTCATTACTAAATGAAATTCGTTGATTTAGAAAAGTTACTCCTTACTTAAGGGGGGTTAAAATATTATCGCTGAAGATAATTTTGTGATGAAAATAAAGGTCAGTTTCCGTCAACTAATCCACAGCCCATTCAGCGAATACATGTCATTTCCTTATTGGGTTTACCTTCAAGTTATCTGTAATTTTGAAGCCAAGTTCAAGCAAGTTGTGGTTTGCGAAAGAACGAGTTCTTGTGATATGCTGAACACTCTCACAATACAGAGACAACACTTCCAAAGACTGCGTTTCGTCCGACTTACGTCAACGTCGAATTTTATCGATCACATTGTGAATAGTCTCTTGAGTATATACGATTACGGTGTTCAAAACGAAACGATACCGATTAATTGTTCTTTTGTTAAGCCAGCAGCTCATGCGAGTGCATTGGTGTGTTGGAAAACAGAAAGATAAGTTCTGGAGAGAGGAAAGAGGGTTAAGAGCGAGCCAAAATTTTATTTTGAGAAATGGTTTTTTTTACTATTTGTTATGCCAGGGGTATATGAACTGCTCTGTAATTAATTCTTAGCTTTCTTTTTCAAGTTCCGTAATTCATATAAGTTAACATTCAAGACAATCACAAAACAGCCGAGGGTCAAACCCGGCCCTGCCACTTGAAGTTTTAGCACACACTTAAAATAGTAACATACATACATATAAAAAAGCTTTGATAACGATGAAGCTTCTGTTATATAAGGAATACAACGTCAGTTCAATAAGGCCAAATGGACTGGTTGCATTACTCGCTCATTTTGAGATAGCTTTCGATTATCGTTTCACGAATTTCCAGCCAGTAATCTCAACGATAACTTAATGAAAAGTTTGGTTTTCAAATGTTCTAGGTCAGTTTCCGTCAACTAATCCACAGCCCATTCAGCGAATACATGATGAAAATTCAGAAGAGTTAGGAACTCGTAGTGATTAGTAATTCTAACAGATAAATAATCGTAATTGCTGCTTATCTGAAGATGTGATTTGCCTACCAAATACTGCATAAGTTTAATACTCTTCCACAATGTCCGATATGATTCAAAAAATAAATAGCATTTTGAGGGATCATTAAGAAGAACAGTAATCTCAACCAAAACTCAACTATCAACAGAAAACGAACGAAAAAAACTGGAATATTCAATGCCAAAGGCGTTAAACGAAGTGTCCGTTGTGTCTCCTGAGTATTATTTGATTGTATTGGGCCTCTGAATTTAAAATTTACTCAGATTTTTTCTTGCAGTGCAAAAATATGAAGTTAATCTGTTACCAGGCTTCCATTATCATCTTCGCAGGAAGATGCTTCGAGCTTAAAACCTTCGGTTCGACGCTTAACCTTTTGATAGAATTTTCGAGCATCATCCCTACATCTATACATCTCGACATCCTCACACTTTTGCCTTTTCTGTTCCCTATTCTTGCGTCTGAAAAGTCGTCTGTCGTTCCTTCTCCTCTCTCCATAGTTCTCAATAATAGCTCGTGTAGCGGCGGACTGCAACGTTTTCTTGTATGCAGCGTTTTTTGCTGGAGCTGCCTCGAGACACTCCTCAGCGTACCTTTGATTCAGTTGGGGTGGGCGTTCGAAACCGAGGCCTATTTCTGCAGTAGTGCGCAGCGAGTGGGAGATGTCGGCTCACAGTCAATCAATGTCGTTGAAACTTAATGGTGAACAATGGAACTCATCCTAGATTTGAGCGGATAACGCCTCAAATGTCTTCTGTGATCGTAGTTTCTTGACATCCAGCTTTCGCAATATACTATGACGCAAGGACCTCGAGGCGCTAGTGTGCAATGGAAACTTATTAGAGAGTTGAGCGGATAACGCCTCAACTGTCCTCTGTGATCGTAGCTTCTTGACGTCTAGCTTTCGCAATATACTAGAACGCACGAACCTCGAGGCGCTAGTGTGCAATTGAAACTTGACTGTGAGAAGGTAGTGATCCGAGTTGATATTTGGACCCCTGCATTCATTGGAGACGTGCCTTCCGTCAATCACAATGTGATAAATCTGGATCTCCGAGAACGATTTTGGGTCCATGGGCCGGGGACTTATCATATACGTCCTCGAGCTTTCATGAAGACATGACCACAAATAAGGCTGATGTTATAAAATTTTTGCCTTGATGCGTATTGTGGATTCGTACTTACGCGCATGGCAGCATAATTACACAAACATTCAATCTCTTTCAATCTATTATTTGCAGCGAGTACTACAATTTCAAAGGCACAAATCAACAAATCAAGCGAAGCTTCAATTTAAAGTCAGTCTCTAAACACAGTTTTAGTCATTCCATAGTCTATAACGTTTGAGATTTTCTGTCCACCACATCTAAAGCTCCAAACTTATTGCAGGTACATACAGCACACATAAAAACCACTCGACCTGTAGGAGTAACAAGTCGGTAGAATCATGTTTAGCATTATAGTTGCCAGTTGCTAGTAAGCTTGGCCCTAGATATTTATGAACGTTTCCGTATTGGTTCTCTGTAATTGAACAATTTAGAAGGCGAGTAAATAAATTTTTTTATTAAGTTTTTAATGCAGGCGCATTTCTTCTATGACATCTGGTCATAATTAGAATGCCTGAATCCCTATATTGCTCTATCTCGAGGGTCCTTGGAATCGTATAGTACGATACTGGCGGATGCCAGTCCTAGTCGATCCATCCACTGAGTAATTTCGTTAACATTTTTTGGCTTTAAAAATCTTCACCAGACTGTTCTAATAAAAACAATAGATTCCTTGAGATCGTGCGTTAGAGTTTCTATGAATAAGTTTTCTTCTGTTTTCTTTTTATTTTTTAATTATTGAAGCGTAAAATTGAAAAAAAAAACGAGTGAAGAACTTACGAAAAATAAAGGCAATGACGAAACTACGTCATACATGTGTGTAGAGTGTATGGAGTGAGTGTTGGGTTCCTTTGAAAAACACGTTTTTCTACTTCTTGTATTCCACCTGCTGTATCCTTTACCAAACTTTAAATGGATGTGCCTATATGGATACATATGCGAGTTTTGTCGTCCATTTGTATTGGTTTTCTTAACCATTATTTATTATTATTGTTGTTGTTGTTGTTGTTCGTGTTGTATAAAACGAAACTTTCCATTAATAATACATAAAATAATACCAGCCAACTCATCATCAAACACATACATTAGTATGGACATACGTACGTACGTACATACATACATATGTATGTAAATAATTTAAACGTTAGTCATACCTCACTTGGTTGGTTTTTTCATTTGTGTTTTATTTTGTTTTTACTCGTTTGTGTTTTATTTTTTGTTTTTTATTATTTTTTCCTCAATTATTGTTGGTTTAGCTGTAGTAGTAATATTTGTTGTTGTTGTTGTTAATTCTATTTTAGCATTTTGCGTTTGCTGACGTGTTTCGTTTGCGTTTTTACGAGTACGACGGCAAAGAAGAGAAACCTTGAAAGTGTGTTGTTATATTCGTTTTTGTCTTGTTATTCGTTTCGATACCCTACACCGACATCGTTTATACAATTAATCGTTTTATGATTGATAACAAACAAACAAAAAAAAAAAATTAGGCAAATATTCCTATATATTCCTTCCTTCCTTGATTTCAACCGATCTGTATGGAATACATGGAATTTATTCAACAACAAAAAAAGTGTTAATTTTAAATGGAAATTATTTTTATATTGTAAAACGATTTATTTTAATTAAATTAGTTTGGTTTGTCAAATCAATAAATAACAGTAAATACAGTTCTTAAACCATTTCTATACAAATATTTTTTTGTTAACTCGTGGGCAATGTAAGGTAGACATGGACATAATTGACCGACTGTATTGCTTTATTTTTTGCTTCTGTTTGTTTTACTCGCTCTGTTCGTATGCTAAGTTCATTTCGTTTCATTCGTAGAACGTTAATTTCAATGACATTTTTGATTGTGATTGGGCTTGTTATTGCGACTATAAATTTGTCTTTCAAATATTTTTATTGTTTAAAATAAACGCTTTTAATTAAGTCGTTTATTAATTAACCGATTTTGGAAAATGTTTAAGCACAGCTAATTGAACTTAAAAGAAAAATAAAAAGTAAACTGGAAGAATAAAGGCCGCCAATTGAACTAAGAATGAGTTAGGGAAAGGAAGAAATTTTTCACAATTTCAATTTTCTCATGTTTTCTTAAACTTAATTTCATTAATGGGGTTAACATTATCCCCCTGTAAAAAGATTTTTCCGTTTGTAGACGATTTCAAATAAAACTACCAATAAATTTTATTCCAAAAAATACGTAAATATGTATTAAATTATCTTCAAAGTACAATTTTTTTCCTAAAATAAATAAAGGAAATAAATCTGCCAACTCTCCTTCATAATTTCAATCCTTTATGAATATTGTAAACAATTATTAACAAAAATTCTGTACGACATTGTTAGGATTCCAATTAATTAGTTTATCTGTTAAACAATTAAAAAATTGTCATTATAAACAAAACATTTAACAATTCTTAAGGAAATAGTGAAGATACAGTGGCTTAAACACTTACTACGAGATTATTCAAATGCCGATTTTTCCACTTCAATAGAAAGATTTAAAATAAAATTTGACGAGGATTTATAGATAATTAAAAAAAGCTTTTAAACAATGTATAATATTTAGCATTTTTATTTAAACAATTTTTGAAACAAAAACGGAAAACAATATTAACGAATATCAAGTCAAACGCATAATTGGGCAGGCACTGTTTTAACACTTGCAACCAAAACCTTTTGCTTTTTTTACCTCTTCCAAACGCCAAGGCATCGACTGCACGAGATTGGCATAAAATTCCGGGGTTATGTTGTTCCATTCTTGCCTAATTCCTAGATTCAACAGCTTCACTGTGCTGATTCTAGATTTATAGAGCTTACGGGCAAATTTTTCCCAAACATGCTCAATAATGTTCAGACTAGGGGTCTGTGCCGTTATTTGGAGTAGTTCTGAACAATTATGGATAAGCTACAGTTTCTCAACGTGAGTTGGATCGTTGTTCTGGTAGAAAGAAATGTGTTCAAATATTAACTTATCGCTACTGTTGCATCATATTTGTTTTAAAATTGCCAAATTTTGAATGAAGCCATTTTCTTCCATATAATGAACATGCCCTACTCCGTATTGAAAAACACATTCTCCACCATTATCGACACTTCCCAAGCTTGAAAATAGCCTAAGTATCATTAGACAAAAACTCAGTACTTGACGTACAGTACACGTATGTACCGTGTAAGTTAAATTAACTCTCATAAGTAAAAAGTACCCATGTAGGTACTATGAAGGCACTATACAGGCATTCCTTACACATATAAGAGCAAATTTAACTTACATGGAACACATGCAAAGCATACGTTTGCCGTTAGGGAGGTTAGGTACTGGTATGGCGATGTGTTTCAGTGTAGGAGTTGGGTATGTTCATTGCATAGAAAGTAAAATGGATTCATTCCAATATTTGGGCATTTAAAACAAAATCTGATGCACAGTAGCGATAAGTTAAATAATATTGAACACATTTCTTTCTACCAGGAGAACCATCCGAAGCACGTTGCGAAACTGTAGCTTATCCATAATTTATCAAAACTTTGATCTAAACATTATTGAGCACGTTTCGGAAAAACTTGCCCGCAAGCTCTACAAATCTGGTATTAACACAGTGGAGCACTTGAAAAAAGGTATAGGCTAGAATGGTACAACATATCCCCGGAATTTCATGTCCAAACCCTTTCAAAACACTTAATGAAATAGTGAACATACGCCACAACAATTTAAAACCATTTTTTCTGTTTATAAAAATTTAAATGGAGACACACTCGGAAATTATTGGAAGGTAATTCCTTGTGATCTCAAATTAAAAGGAGTATATGTATGCTCTAGATTTGAATTTAAAATAATAGAAGTGCTCTCAGGCTGTTTTAACAAAATATAATGCAGTATTCTCCGGATATAAGAGCCCCGAATATAATAATTGACCGTTTAGTAGCTCTGAAACTTATGCAATCTTGATTTTTGCTCTAAAATGCACTGAAACTATTTCGATATACGAGTATGCGCCTCCCGCTTTAAAGCATTCCCCGCTTATAATCGTGAAATTTACTTTAAAAAATATTTATTTATATGCTCCCGCTTTGCAACAATTTTCATTCCAAAATTGATTCTGTTCACAGGATCCACCGTTTGTGCGATTAAACATTTCTGAATTTCTTTTTATGGGAATAAATCATAAATAAATAAAATAAGAACTCTTGTGCCATTGGAAGCCAATATTTGTCATTAATGCCATACGGTAGACCTACTGGCAAATATAGCAAAAAATTGGACACCATAATGCAATAGAATGTTATGATTTCTTTCTCCTCGAGGCAGAGGCTGCCCTCTATTCCATCCAGAAGATATAATCTTAGAATCAACAGCTCACCAATGTTCGTCTTTAGTAATTTATGAAGCTCTGGAAGCAGTACGGCGATAATACATATCAAACAGAAACACCTTAGTACATATCAAGTACTAGGCGAGAAATAGTTATTGTTGACACCGAGCAGCATCCCGAAGTTTGTTAGACAACAGGATTGGGGATGACATTGTAGTGATAACCAATATAGATTGAGGACAGTAGAATATCGAATCGTTAGATCTTAATGCTCTAGTATTTCCACGTAACAGGAAGTCCATTGCAGATCCATTTTATTACAAAAATTAATCGATTTGGTTTTTCCTTTTCGGGATTTCTGAGCTGGGGTGCGAACCACGGACATCAGTACGGCATTCAGTTTTCTGTATCTCTTTACCAAATATGCTGTTCTTACTCCTGTTAGCAAATTAAAACATTTTCCAAAAAATCAATTTTTTTCTGAAATAAGTTATCCTTTTTGTAGGCTGTTGTTTATGCTTTTAAAATCATTGCTATGATATGAGAGATATTTCAAAAATAAAAGTGTACTTATAAATATGGGACGCACTGTATTCAAAAATTAAAGGACGAGTAAATGATTATGTTTATAGATTAGAGCATATTTTTTTTGTGGGATTATGTGGTAGACGAGTTATGTGGCGGAGTGAAAACACTGCATTGCAGTTAAAAAAGTTAAAAACAACCATCGAACATGGACATGGTTTAGATGCGGCGTAAGGTGCAATGGCCTCTGTAAGTGCCCTAATTCTTAGCTTTAGGGTAATAATGTGGAACAAATTTTATTATTATAATACTTATAAATAAAGTTGACCATACACCACCATTGTTGATTCCTTCACCATAATTATTCGAAAAACTCCTCTAAGATTTTAGAACAGTAATTGGGATACAATCCTAAAGAAGAAATACCTAACCTAACCACAGATTTGGACATAATAAAATATTTACACAGCAAAATATAATTAATAAGCGAATGCCCGAAGAGACTTGTATGTCCAAAGACAAATAACACACAAAACTTGGTCCTTTCTATGCAAAATCTTTTAGAAGATGTTTTTTTTTTAATTGAGCATTCCTCCAGCACTGTTATATCATTGAAAAAGTTGACTTTATTTTATCTGCAGGTTGTAATAAAGAAAATAAATTAAAGTTGACTTTAAAGTTCACTTTAGCTAAAGTTACCTTTAACTAAACCCAACTTTAACGGCAAGTTATAATAATAGCCCTAAGAGTTTAAAGGACATGTTTTAAAATTAAAAAAAAAGTTTATTCAGTCTTAAATCTACACACTTAAAATCTTAGAAACTAAAAACCAAACATATGGGAACTTAGTTATTCACAGGTTAATTCAACCACTTAGTATAAACAAATAATTAAATGATTAATTAAATAATTTTTTAAATTTTTTTTTGCTCATCTTAGCTTCGTTTTTTTTTTTTTTTTTTTTTGGCAAGGATTCCACTTACTTTCTGTGGTTTTGGGGGTTATTTCCATTTTCTATACCATTGGTCACAATGGTCACACTTGCATTTCTTGTACACCAAAACCTCACTTTGCGTCATGGTTACTTTCCAAAAAAAATAGGACGCAAAATGAATTATGATTTTTTGTAACAAACCATATTAAGATCTAAGATAGGTTCCAGGGTTACGAAAATACCACTTTTTAAAAAGAAATTGCACAAGTAAACATTTAAAACGAAGGAACTAATCTAAAATTTTATTATCAACGTACATTAATATTCGTACCTTGGGACACCTTAAAACGCCTTTCGCTGTCAATATCATTTTTAAAAAAAATATCCAAAGCTTCGTCCAAACCAAACATATCGCTTTCAAAATTTGTTTGGGGTTAAATTTTGTTCTTCAGAAATTTCTATGGAACTATCACAGTCATCTTCTTCGTTAGCAAATAGAAGAAATCCCCGAGCTTGGATGGCATGGCGCAATTAGAAACAGAAGTCGTGTCATCTTTAGAACTCAAAATAACGCAACTTCGAAAATCTAATGATACACAGTGAAAATTAGTACGAATACAGCAGCGACACAACTTCGAAAAAACGCAAAACTAAACAACGCAAAGCGAGGTATTGGTGTATTCCATTAAATTTTTCAGTTTGTAAATATTACAGACAATTTTTCCAATTTAAAATAGGAGCCAGGCCAGTGCTCGTTCTTTCTTCATTGTTTCATTAGAATTAACGAAACTTACATCAGCTTATATAACCCTAGCGATAAGCATTGAACTTAACATTGTTTAGCGGACAATTCAGACATAAAAATCTATTGTGGAGAATCACCGTTTGATGATCATGATTTTTCCATTTATTTTTGGTTACTGAAAGCGTTTCCACTTTACTTTAGAGCTACGAGTCGTTCTGTAAGACAGAAAAATTACGAATTTTTGTAAGAATTTTATTTTATTTTCACAGAACTTTTGTTTTCTTATTACTATCGTTGATATCATTACATACATACATATATAATTGGCCATTACAACCCTTCAGGCAGGATTACGGCCTAGCTTCTCACACCACTTGTGTTAATTTGTATCAAGAGTGGCGGTGACCCTACAGTTTAAAGTCGACTTCGACGACCAGATTTTTGAGAAACATTTCATGGCAATTTTATTTACTCTCAGAGTTTTTGCCAGAAATCTTGCTGAGAGGAAGCGGGGAAATATTTTTTTCTTATTTCGTTTTTGATGTCTGACCAGGGATTCGAACCCTGGCCTTTCGTCTAATAAGCCAACACACTACCCACTAGACTACGGCGACTTCGATATCATTAGCAATCCTTTAATGTTTAAGAGTTTATCCTTAAAATTCGTAATGAAACAAGAGATTTTAAACAATGAAATGGAGTTCCCAAATTAATTGGTTACCTGCTCATACACTGTCTTAAACAATTGTTCGTACACCAAGCAGGCGAATAAAATTTAAACAATATTTAAAAAACAACTTACCCGTGTTGAATAAAATAAAATTGTTTTACAAGTTCAATGTCTGCTTACAATAATTATATCGTTGGTCTCATGAAAGGCCCTAACTGATATTTTTTTCGAAATTTATTTTTATTTGATTCCAATGCATTTAACACAAATTTGGTTGGAATCACAAAAAAAATCAATTTCGAAAAAAGTGTGAGTTAGGGCCTTTGTACATGAGACCAACGATCTACAAAAAAAAATTTTTTCAAAGTTTCATTTAATTTTTACAAAAAAAAAAAAAAAAAAAACTCAAAAAACAATTAAAAATGCGAATCCAAAAAATTATACGCCTTACAATGGGCATTTAAATTAATTCAAATGATTACGAAATTTATTTCTAATAACGGGTATGATATCCTTTGGCAACAAAAAACTTCTTTTAGACTTATTTCTATAGAAATTACCAGGTTTTGTAGAATTTCTGTCACAATATTTCAAACTTCTAGCTATTGTTGTTGAGTGCTGTCAAATATTTGTTTTCTAAAATACCCTTTAAATGCTTTATTTTCTTTAAATCTATTAATATCTGTGGTCTAGGCTGTTTCGATTTTATTTCAAGAACATTGTCGTCACCGCAATCTAGTAGGAAGTGTGTTAGCTTATTGGACGTGAGGCCATTTGAAATCTAAAAAAAAAAATTTTCTTTGGCGACTTCCTTTGGTAAAAATTTTAGAGAGTAAAGAAAATTGCCATAAAAAGTTTCTCAAAAATCTGTCGTTCGGAGTCTACATTAAACAGTAGGTTGCACCACTCATTGGTTGGTGTCAGAAACTAGTTTGTAATCCTGAATGAAGGGCTGTAATAGGTTTAGTTGAGAGGACGTGTACTTGACATTGAGACATATACAGCATCCGGAGGTCAAGTTGACCCATTGTACTACGTCCTAGAGGCGAGAGTATAATAAGGGAGATAGGGAAAAGGAAAGCAAGTAGAAATGGGAGAATAATTAAAGGGTTGTAATAACCAATTTAAAAAAATCTTCGTATTCAAATTATTCTTTCAGAATATTGGAATGAGGGATTCGGAACATTGTCGTGAAGGAATCGAAGGAAGGAATTTCCTTTTAAAATATTAAAAAAAAAAACAAAATTTGTCCCCCACATTGTTTCGCCAAACATAAGTTTTACGGCACTAACAATGGCCATTACAACCTTCAGCGCTACTAAGGCAACTTCATGTTCTACGGTTGCTTTTAAGTTCTTTCACTCCAATAGCAATTTCAAAAAATCTTAACGTTAGAGGGGCTATATGTGTCTCTACCTCATCTCTACAGGCAATTGTTTGACAGAAAGCTGTTGCTGAGAGAGGGTTATTTACAGAAGTATATATTTTAAAATTTTCCTTCTTTCAAAATGTCAGAGCTAAGGCTTGAACGGAAAACCTTTAACTGGACACCAATACGCTACTACCCATAGTCCAGTGGGTGCCCTTTTGATCGATAAGATTTTGTTATCTTTGGGGTTGAACCATTAGGCCATCAGAATGGAACTTCTATGTCTTCTAAGCGAAAAACACTTACTCAATTGTTTTTTGAACTCCTCTACGGAACTTATAACAATACTGCAGTATAGCAAACAAATCATAACCTAAAGCAAATGATAAGTTTAAGGCGCTAGGGTCAGGCTATATGATGCATTCATCAAACTTTTCAGATAAAACGTTTCAGTTTCTCTTGGATTATTAAAGATGTGCATGGTCTAGCATCGTTGTGATGGAATACTACAGTCGAAGAATTCTCCTTCAACTTGATAAATTTTTGACCAGATTTTATAAACTTGTAATAAGCAATTCCCTTCCAATTTCACCAAACAGTCAGAGTTATTCCTACTTATATTATTATGTGGTCATTACAACTCATCCGTTAGAATTATGACGTAGTTTCTCACACCATCCACATTGTGTGGGTTCATCTTATGCTTGAGTGGCAGTACTCCAAATGACAGTTTTTTTTTAAGAAACTTTTCAGGCCAATTTTATTTATTCTTAATGTTTTTTGCCAGATAACTGCTGAGAGGAAGTCAAGGGAAAAATATTTGTTTATATGTATGCATTGAGTTTTGTCGCCTTTTTACGGAAACCACATATAGCATGGACGCCCAATGATCTAGTTGGTAGAGCGCAAAACTTAAATTGCTGAGAGCGTGGGTTCGATTTCCACCAGAGACTTTGGGTATCTGTGATTGTCTGATTGTTTGTTTTGGATTACGTATAATTACTCACAATAAAAAAAAGAAAATGAGAATTATTATTAAAAAAAAAACAAGTGAGGAAGGTATAACAAAAAAAAAATATTGTACACTACCCCCTATACCTTTTCCTCTATAAACCATCCTTCCTGTGTTCCAAAACAATGCACTGCATGAATAGGAGTCATCTCCTCAGTATTGGTTTAAAAAAACTTAAGTACAGTATTCCCCGAAATTCTTCTATCGAAATAACGCACCTGAGAGCAAATAGTCGAGTCTCATTCAAGCTGATAGAATTCTTTTTCTCTCATTGACAGCAATGGTTTCGTATTCAATGCCGGAATGTCAGCTGGCCGAAGAGGACTTTAATCTGCTTCTACAGCTCGGTGTGGTGAACAATGTGGGATCACTGCAAATAAATTGCTAAAGGAGATGGACCCTTACCAGACTTTTAGACATTGTATCATTAACTAGGCAGACAGTAAGGTCGTTGATTCGTTCAATATCTGCATCTGGATCGTAGGTTTTCTATCAGAAATTAATTATCTGAGATTGCATTGCATCAGTTGCTTACGTCTTCTGGATGGAAGGAAGTGCAGCATCTGCCTCAAGGAGAATGAAGCCATAAGAAACATTCTATGGAATTGCATTGCTTTGTCCAATTTTTTACTACCTTTTTCAATAAATTTGCAGCATGGTGTTAATTACACTTTAGGCATGAGATTATTTAAATGCCGATTTGTCCACTTCAATGGAAGTATTTCATAAAAAATTATGAAGCAATACATTTAACTTATCGGTGTCAGGCTCGGTCTTCTCCACCAGGATTACTGCAGAAGCTGCTATGATGTGAAGGAAAAAATACTGGCAACACTGGCTTTGTACCACAAGCTTGGCAAGGCACTAGAAAGTGGTCTTCATTTAAAAAGTCAAATAAAAGTTAACCCTGCACAATCCAAAATCTTTTAGAGCAATTAGCCTCAAGTCTCTTATGTTGAGAAGGCTTGACAAAGTTCCGTACATTAGATGTGGAATATTAGAGAGTACCATTGTATTAGGGGCAGTACGCTTATATGGTAGGCAGATCTACTAAAAAAGCTCTTGTAGATTTTATAGAACCATTCATGAGCCCTTGAATGTGAAGGATGAGTATTTCCTGACTTTTAAGGGCGCATTTGATATTATGATGTCACAAATAGGGCACGAGATAGTAGGGATATGGGAACTATGATATCCAGATGAATGGCAGATATCCTATGCACATTCTCTCAGGAAATACAGACAGAAACGAGGGGCCACTAATGTGGAGTCTGGTTGTGAGAGAACTCCTGACAAAACTATCCAAGGTGGTCACCAATTGCCAAGAATATTCAGGTAATGTAGTCCTCGCGGCTAAAAGATAATTTGAAAAGACTCTCTGCATCATCATTCAAATAGATCTTGATAATGTAAGTCTTGGATTTGAGGATAAACCAGGACAAGATCACTAGAGCATCTTTTACAAGAAGGAGAAACTTTCTAAAAGGAAAGATAGTCAGCTCCTAGATAAGACGTCATTGCAGAAAATGGTGGTAAAATAACTAGGAATGGCAGGAAATTCTAATTCAAAGACAATATGGGCCTGTCTGGAAAAACTGAATCGGCTAGGTTAGCAAAATAAGGTTAGCCTCTGCTGGGTCCCAGATCATGTGAGAATTCACTTAAAAGAGCGACAGAGCAGAGCTCGCGACAACCAGAACGATTCTATAGAGATGGGGCGGATGTTTGGGAAGGTTTGCCGAACGAAAGGGAATTATATTTTTATTCCATCTTCCCTTCCAGTATGTCGAAAAAGATTGTGAAAAGAACTATGAAATGAAAATTATCATACAATGAAGAAATTAAACTTAAAAAAATCTCCTGCGTAAGGAAAATTGTTCGATGTTCAAAATCGTCAAAAATAATGTGATTTTATTACAGAAAACTGCAAAAACAAAAGCGTGGTCCGATTTAATTTTGGCCTCAAATTTTAATCCCGTTAAGTCATCAAATAGCCACAAAAATGAATTCAGTCGTCCTTTCTTAAGCTAGTTCCTATAGACAGGGACTCTAAGGTTATAAACATGGCTAAGCAGTTGAAGATGGCTACGTTAGGACTTTCCGAGTGAAGGCAAGAATAACTGATGGCGGATTCAGAGGACATCGTAGCTAGGGCATATGTAGCCCCCTTCTGTGGCAGACAACAAAGAATATCTTCATTGAATGTGGAAAGTGATGCATACGTCCTTATGACTTATCAAAAATGAAGAGGGTGAATACAGAGGAATGTAAAAACGATTTGTAGCGTATTAATCGGCAACATTTAAAACGCTTTTTCCTGATCAGTGGCGTAGAGGAAAATTAGAATCATACTTTCTCAGGCAATAAGTATCCAGTTTAGGAAAGAAAAGAGAGCTGTTTAACGGCACTAATATGGGTAAAGATCTCGCCAATAAATCGCTGAATTGGACAAACTGAATAGGACATTCTGAGTCTAACTAACATTCTGAGTCTAACTAGATTTATAAAAAGCAAGGAGAGCATCAAGCTAGCAACCTTTGTATAATGACAAGGTAATAGAATTCTCATTTCAGAAAACCAAGGAGGTACATGTAAGGGCATATAATGTCTACCAGATGTAGCAAGAGATTACAAAGCCCTTTTGCGACAAACGCATCCAAAATGACGGTGTTATTAAGAAAGCCAGTCGAAATTGCTGCTACGAACACACTTTACATCTCTAGCGGGGAAAGATTAAAGGGGTATGGAATAGCCTAGCTGTTGGGTATGCATATATCAAAAGCTTTGCCAAGGTGCGAGAATGACGTCCAAAAAAAGGAGAGGGAAAAGGAATTACACACGCAAAATCTTTGAGACCTATCAGTTGCACGTCATTCATATCGAAAATATTTCGGAAAGCTGTAGGCAACTATTTAAAATTTGGCGTATTGAGAACAGTGTACAGCATCCTAAGCAACACGCAACATGTACGGCTAGATCTACTGGGACAATTCAGGAATCGTTGACCATTAAAGAGGAGTTTATTTAATAGATGAAAATTAGCTGGATGGCGTAGATCCTATACACACGACATTCGGAAACAAACGCTGGGGAGGCTATTTAATAGATGAAGATTAGCTGGATGGCCTAGACCCTAGTCACAACAATCTTCGGAAACAAACGCTGGGGGCCGGAAATAATGGATACACAGAAATCTGCTGAAGAGGAAACGACTTAGATTAGCTTGGATGGCCTAGACCCTAAGTCACACAATCTTCCGGAAACAAACGCTGGGGGCCGAAATAATGGATACACAGCAGATTTCTGGCAAAACTCTAAGAGTAATAAAAATTGTCATGAAAAAAGTTTCTCAAATATCTGTCGTTCGGAGTCGACTTTAAACTGTAGGTGACGCCACTCATGTGTAAAATTAATATACACCTAACATGAGTGGTGTGAAAAGCTAGGCCGTAATCCTGACTGAAGAGTTGTAATGGCCAATTATGTACGTTATGTATACAAAGACCATTTGCACTTCCCCAGAATCTCAATGAGACCAACGATAAACCTTTCAGAAACAATCTTTTGCACTTTATGTAGAGCAGCCCTAATATTCTAGAACTTCTACGGTATGCCAACCGTATATTTTCTGTTTAATGAGCATGAAATTGTATTTGAAATATTCATCACAGAGTATGTTCATTCATATTCACCATTCATGATAGAATTTGATATCGTAACAACAACAACTTGTTCCAATCTCTGAAGCAGTATTTTTGGCCGTTTTAAAGTCGATAACATACGTAATTTTCTATTCATCTGTCTAGTCTGTGACAGCTGTGCACCGCCTTGGAGTTGATCGCGATGGAATTCCATACTGCCTGGCTATCGGAAAGTATGGTAATGTACCGATTGAAAATTTTTGCGTCACCGACACTCTAATAAAACTAAATTATTAGAGCCTGAAATCAAAACATTGGAATGCGAACATTCTCAAACTAACAAGGCCTTGGAAAACGTTAGGAAAATATTTATAGACATACAAGTTAGACAACTGATCACTTCAGAAACAATACATTGTCAATGAATAGATATTTATGCATGCTTTATGACCGAGGGCCTACAACCACCTGTACGTAGAAGACTTTCCATTACATCATGTGTCCACTGTACAGCGTTGGTATCGAAAAGTACGGGTAGAGGAAGGCGTTTTCTACTCGTTACTGTATTTCCAAATGCTTATCACCCAGTTATCTGACGATGAAAAGGTATGTGTACTCGTCTTCGATGAAATGAAAGTAATGGAGACTAACAAAGCCAATCTGGACAAAGAGAGGAAGCCAGCAAACTATGTGCAGGTGGTTACGGCACGCAATCTAAAGAAGGAATGGAAACAACCGTTATATTATAACTTAGACTGTAAAATTTCGGAAGACATAATACACAACCTTATAAGACGATTATTTACAGCTGGATTTCTGGTAATGGCAATTGTCTCAGATATGGGACCGCCTATTTGAAAGTTGTAGAAGGACTTGGGAATTTCCCTAGGTAAGAAAAGTATATGCAATATGTTTACAAGACATATTGTTTCGACAAACAATGCTTTCACAACAACTTGATTGGGAATCCTTCATCTGTGAAACTGCACGACTCTGTGAAGAAATTATTTTTATAATGTTGGAATTACTTTCTGGGAATAGAAGCTAGACAGAGGATAATAAGCTACAAAAAAATTGCTTATAATAAACCTTTAAGGTAAATATATTAAACACACAGGTTCACCACCAACTCTATCAACACGTAAAAGGTTCTTTTCAGGACCATCAAATTTATAACGGAAAAGATAAGGTTTAATTCAAAAACATTTTATTCTCGGTAATTCTCAGGACCTTTGAATATAATGAAACCAATATCTGGAATGTGAATTATGATTTTCTATAGCTAACCAAGTAAAGATCGAAGTTAAGTTCCAGGGTTACGAAAATACCATCTTTTAAAAAGAAAATTGAGCAAAGTAAACATTTAAAAAACAAAAATAATACAAAGTTTTATTACATACAACTCGTACATTGATATTCGTAGCCTGGGACACTCTAAAATGCCTTCCGCTGTCAGCATCGTTTTTTTCTAAAAATATCCAGAGCTTCGTTAACCAAATACATCGCTTTCAAAAGTTGTTTGGGTTTAAATTTTGTTCTTCGGAAATTTTTATGGAACGGTCACACTCACTTTACACTTCTTCGTTAGCAAACTGCAATTCCACTTGCAATAGAAAGGGAATCCCCGAATTTGGATGGCATGGCGCAATTAGAAGCAAAGGTCCTGTCATCTTTAGAACTCAAAAATAAGTGAAAATAAGTACTAATTCAGCAGCGACGATGTTAGTATGATGTACACGTTCTAATACACTGAGTGCCTCTCATATAGCGAAAAAAAAACGATTCAAAATATTCTCTCATATTTAAGGACTACCTATATAGTGCCTACATAGTACCTAGTATCCATAGTACATTCGACGTAAGCCAAATATTGAGTTTTTGCCTAACTATACTTAGACTATTTTCAAGCATTAAATAATGTCGCTACTGGTGGGGGTATTTACAATGCAGGAACAGGCTCTGTTCATTATATAGAGAGTGAAATTTTAAAAGAAAATGTGCAGTAAAGTGCACACATTTGTTTTTACTAGGACAACGACCCGAAGCACGTTACGAACTGTAGCTTATCATCCATAATTGTTCGAAACTACCGAAACACTGGCGAACTACCCAAACACTGTGATTTGAATACTATTGAGCACGTTTTGGGAAAAACTTTCCCTTGAGCTCTATAAATCTAGTATCAGCACAGTAGAGCAGTTGAAACAAGGAATTAGGCGAGAATGGAACAACTGTATACCGGAATTTATGCCCATCTCCTGCAGTAATGTCTCAACATTTGCAAGCAATAATAAAAGCAAAAGTTTTACGTTCCAAGTGTTTATTTGACAATCCAATAAGGCGTTTGACATGAAATTCGTTAACATTTGCATCCTTTACTTTGCGTTAGGAAATACATTCACGCTGAACTTTGTAATATTTTCTGTTACTGGCTATTTCCATTACAAAGCCAACTTTTTTAACCTGCAATTAAAGATATTGAACTACGCGGCATGTTTTTTAAAGATATATAGCCCCGAGTAGCATGATCATGACCGCTTTTGGCTGTATTGCATGAGAAGTTTTCAAAAAGAGTGTTTCAATTGACAGCCCAGATCATGCGATCTGGCGCTATTAGACTTTTTGCAGCCGTTCCTTAAAGGATTACTTAAATGGCATTCTATTTCGTACATAATAGGAACGCTCAGTCACTGTAACGAAATAATTGCCCGTCTTTTATGGTCATGGTTCAGACATCTCGAACCATGAGCCATCTTTGAGTAATGAAAAGTATCTCAAAAATCTGTCTTTTGGAGTCGACTATAAACTGTTGCTCGAGCACCCATGGATAAAACCAACACACGCAACATAAGTGATTCATAAATAAGTCGTTTGATGGCACGCTTTATAGCCCTGGTCTATCCGCTTTATCATAGGCTCGAGTTGAAGGTCTTTATGTCGCACAGTATATGTAATGGCGGAACAAGTAGAATCGTTCCCAATACCTTAAATGATATTGTCCTTATCGCGCCGCTTGTTTCTAGGCAGCACAACTTTTAAAACGTTTGTAGTTTTCTGATTTTACACTTCCTATCCAAGGATCTAACTAATGAAGTGGACATTATCCAGGATCTAACTATTAACATGAAGAACACGTTTTCGTGGATAAATTTCCCATTTAGAACCTATAACCCTCCAACGCCTATGCACTTTAACAATGCTTTTCTTCATCATTTCCATCTCAATTTTAAAAAATAGTGATTGTCCAATTGGTTTGAAGTCTTTCATTTGCTAATATCTTTAGGAGACCATATATCGTAGTGCAACTTTCCCCTTAACATCACATGAACAGCATTTTGTTCATATATTTCCCAGTAAATGGCCGATCCAGTCTCTCATCTTCTGATATACCTGCGACTGGTGTAAGGAACAATCCTTGACCGTACATATCTGAAAGCTTTCTCAATGTTTCTCTTCAAAGCAAGCGCTATAGATGCCGCCAATAGCAGTTAATACCATGTCCATGCTGAGATTCAATTATGTTGCACCATGTATGCCGTTTTAAGGCACTGCTCCACAGTGCTGTCATTAGACTTATAGAGCTGGCGGGCGAATATTTCTCAAACATGCGCAATAATGTTGAAATCAGAGGCCTGTGCCGGTGTTTGAAGTTGTTTTGAACAAATATGGATAAGCTACAGTTTCGCAACGTGCTTCGGATCGTTCTTGTTCACATTCGAAAGAAATGTGGCCAATATATTTAACTAATCGGCACTTTGCATCATATTTTGTTTTAGAAAATCCAATTATTGGAATAAATCCATAACGAACACTCACTTTTTCTGCGCTTAGCCTGTAGGCGAAGCATGTTTGAGCATGTTTAAGAAAAATTTGCCCGTAAGCTCTATAAATCCAGTGTTAGCACAGTGGAGCAGTTGAAACAAGGAATTAGGTGAGAATGGAACAACATAGCCTCGAAATTTTATGCCAATTCGTGCAGTCGATGCATCAACATTTGGAAACAGTAATAAAAGCAAAAGGTTTTGGTTCCAAGTGTTGACTGTGCAATTATGCGTGTGATGAAAGAAGGCAAGATCCAACTCGCGGATCAGTTTAGCTGATTCATCAGGTCAGAGTCTCCTCCTCAGACGCAAAGTGTGTTGGATGGTCATATGCTTCAAGGAAATAAGACATATTCTTATCCAGATCAGCTCAGATCTGCTCCTGACCTTATATTTTCAGCAACATTGAGCCTCCTTGCTCATAGATCAGTTCGAGCCTTACACCAGCATGTTGACCAGTTGAACATAAATTCAATTTCCGACCTAGAACCCATATAAATGATCCAAAATTTTCCCAAGAACACATTGTCATTAATGGAAATGAACAGACGTCGCGGTGGTGTTCGTAAGAGTCTTGATTGCAACCTGGCTGTTCGAATATATCAAAAGATTTTCAATAAAAATCTTACTGTCCAACAAACATGGAAAATGTTAGGGGTTTTTCTGTACCTAATGC
>QOCX01000089.1:196790-209971 GCA_005959815.1 Sarcophaga bullata
AGTATACCTATCAGCTTGGGCAACCCCAATGATTTTCATTACATTGAAGACCAAGCAAGAAAGAACGAAAAACTGCAAAGATATTATGGAGCCATCGTGATGGAAGGAAAACCACAAGTATATTAGAACTGAATAAAAGCAATTTTAGTTTACAAAGGAGTATCCTTGCATGTATACCTAAACTGAATAAGCCCTGTAGATAATAGCGAATGCACAACTTTCATGATCGCGAGACCCCATAACAGATCTTGGGGATCCAGTGCGATCCTGGGGAAAGTTTCTATAGAGTACGGTGCATTCTATAGAAAGTGGTGTTGGTTTTCCGTGATGCTAAGCGCACAACAGGCCTACTTAATAGCTTAAATGATTAGCTGATGGTCTCCTTTCTTCTTTCTCTCTAAGGATTTCCTTAAAGTACTTAAAAGTACTTCAAAATTCAGAATAAGAACGAATTTATAAAAAAAGAAATTTACAGCAAAGTGCACACGCGAGAAACCTCGTTATCCGATGCGAATGTGAGAAGCTTTATGCACCACCCTCTGCTGAAACTGTTTCGATATACATATGCATCCCGCTTTTAAGTTTATATTCACCTGATTTGTATTAACTATCTTTTAAAATTTGGTTCCCCCGTCCGTGCAAACGTTTCTAGATTTCTTTTTACGAATATATGTGAAGTCATTGGGCTGTGCTGACAAAAAAGCAATTGGAAGCCAACATTCATTATTAGAGCTATACGCCAGAATAGAATGATTCTCATATAGAATGATTCTTATGGTTTCATTCTCCTCGATGCGGAGACTGTACGTTATCGCATACAGAAGACGTAACCAACTAACGCAGCGCAATCTCAGATAATTGATTCCTGATAGAAAACTGTAGCCTAGTAGGTAGTGTGTTGGCTTATTAGACGTAAGGCCACGCTTCAAACCTTCGGTCAGACAGCTCGAATAAAACGAAATATAAAAAATATTTCTTTGGCGACTTCTCCTCAGCAGATTTCTGGCCAAAACTCTGAGAGTAAATGAAATTGTCATGAAAATTTTCTTTAAAATCTGTCGTTCGGAGTCGGCTTTAAACTGTAGGTTCCACCACTCATGTATAAAGTTAACACACAACATAAGTGGTATAAGAAACTAGGTCGTAATCCTGACTGAAGGGTTGTAATGACCAGTTATGTTATGTATGGTAGAATAACTACAATCCACCAATGTTTGCCTTTCGTATTTTGTGAGGCTAGTTAACAACTTGATCGTCTGCCTAATTAATGCTACGATAAGACTCTTGCCTATGCCTATAAATCCTGCTTTGGATCCATCTCATTCAGCAATTTCTTCATAGTGATCCCACACTGACACAGGCGCCCATCATATTACAACTTAGCTCACCACACCGTGTTGTAAAAGATGATCAAAATACTCTTCAGCCAATCGACCTTCTCAGGCGCGAGTTTTCGATACAAGAATTCCCCGCTTACAAGCACTGTCCTGTAAGCATTTTGAAAAGTGCTTATATCCGTACATATGTACATAAAGGCTTTTTAATTAAATGAAAGCTAAAGATTGAATATCTACAACCAACTCAAACAAGAATCGAAATTATGCAATTTAAGGCTTAAGGCTGGAAGTAATTGTTGAAACTTGTTTCAAAAGTAAATTTTCTTAAATAAAAAACTTGGAAAAAAAATCAAAAAATGATCACAAAATATTGAATACACTACCCCAACTACGAGTAGCAGCAGTGTGTCAAATTTCACAAAAATTCTAAAAAATTCTTTCTGGTCTTTTAAAAACTCACAATCAAACGCAGAAAGATTATAATAATGATGGTTACTTACTTACTAGTGAGAGTAGCAAAAAAAAAAAAAAGAAACAAAGAATACAAATAAACATCATTATTGTGCTATACATACATACATGTACGTACATACTCGCTTACACTCACTCACGTACACTCGTACACAACATATGCGTTTGAACAAAACACATTCTCTTCCATAATCGTAAAATTTCTGGTAAATAAAATATTTATTTATTGTATTTGTTGCTGTTGCTATACGGTAGTAGTACAATAAAAACAAAAAAAAAAAACAATTCGAAGTATACAAAATGGCCGCTCAAGAATTTTATGAAATACATACGTGATGCTAAAATAAGAACTACAACAAAAACGTCAAAATTATTTCGTAGCCTTGTACTCAAATTATGTTGTTTGTCATTATGTTTTGTACATGGGGAGAGGGGGAAAATCTAAATAAAAATTTTACCACTCTTTTGGCAGCAACAATTGTTGCTTTTTTTTTTAAGAAACAGTTATCTGTTGTAGAACAATAAACAACAAAAAATGTACACAATAATGATCTTGATTTTGTGTTGTATTGTTTAGCAAAACAAAAAAAAAAAAAGAATAATCAACGCAGCTGAGCTGTTCTAAATGTCATTTTAAACTCTTAGGAGAGACACTCTTTGCATACACAATAAGAGAGAAAAATTATACGCTTGTAAAATGTTTTATGCTCTTTGTAAAACAAAAACAAATATTTGCTCTTTCCCTGTTCAATCTGTTTAAAGAGCATAACAGCGCTGAAATAAAACGCAAACGACGCCAATATTTTACAGTCTAAAGAATTTTAGTACAAAAACAAACGGCGTGTTTCAATTTTCCTTTTTGTTGTTTTATCGCTCTTTTCTCTTTCCCAAGAGCGTTTTCGGTGAAGTGTGTTTTGGTTTTTCTTTCTCTTTCTACGTTTTGTATTCGTCTCAAGACCGAACACGTGTGTAAAGTCGGAATAACGATTAGTATTTTTGCCACTTTCTTTTGGTTTGCTTTCATTCTTATGTTCGTATCACAAATGTAAACCAAAAACAAAATGCTAGAGAGAGAAAAAAAAACAAGCAAATGTAGCAACAGACTTTTACGTTTGTTTGTCATCATCATTATTGTTGCTACTGCTGCTGCTGCCACTGCCGCTGCCGCTGTCTTGGTTGTTTTCATGGGTCTATTTCGTTAAGTTTCGTTGTTTTCGTCTTGCCATCGTTTTTCTTTGTCAGTTTTTGCAGTGGCATGTGTTTGACTCTGCTTTATAATCGCTTTTTCAAGTTTTTTTTTTATTGCCTGTTGGCATTAAATTAAGCATTTAATTAAGAAAAATTAACACACTTCATTTAAAGGATTTCACTTTTCAAACAGTACTTCACTGTTTGTTTATGTATGCATGGCTGTAGTTGAAAATAAAATGAAAACTGTTAACTTGTAAAACTTTCTGCAAATGATTTCATCTGCTACAGTGTAAGAAAAAAGTTTACGCATTTGATGTTCGCTACAATTGTTTTGCAAAAGGTAAGTTCTTCATTACATTTTCTTAAAACCAGTAATAAATAAATGATAATAAAAATACATACATACATACCTACCCATAAACAGAAGTATACAGAAACACATGAAATACATGTGAAGTGCATACATCATCCATACAAGTAAAATGAAATGAGAAAATGAGACAATTTTTTTTCTTTCTTAAAACTCTCTATTCCCCTCTTGCCTTACATTACAAATTTTCATCTTATCAGTTGAAGTTTAAAGTTCTACAAACGCTTCAAATCTAAGTACAAAGCAAAAGCATTTTGGTATAATGGTTCACGGGGGCTTGGTCAGCCTTTGTTGCCTTAGCAATTGATTTCAATACCGTAAATTTTTTAATCCCGAATTAAAATACGCATTCTCCCTTAGTTTACGTCTTAATTCTAGTTTTGCCCTAGTTGGCCTACTGTTATCTAATGTTGCAAAATATCTCAAACTTATTCAATGCTGACCAGGTTTGTGGTTCCCTTAATCGATTAGGTTGTATGCTTTCAGTCGTTGCTCTGCTGAAATATCGTTCGATATTCATTATTTAGAAATCGTTTATGTTAGTTGTGATCCCTCCTCTGCGGCAATAATCTTAAGCTTTCTAAACCGGTATACTGTATTCGTATCCGAGGTAGTTAAGGTACTTACAAATATTTGTATCGAATCCAACATTAGGCGAATCCTATTATTAAATTTAACTAAAATTGATGTCATTAAGAATGGAATATACATACAAGCATAACGCACACCGCTTATGAGGTGCTTGTTAATTTTACACATGAATGACGAGGCCGACAGTTTTTTTGAGAAATATTTTATGACAATTTTATTATTGGAGATGTCTGACCTAGGGCTAGAACCGCGACCTCACGTCTAATAAGCAAATACACTACCTACTTTATATAACAAACTTTAAATACGCCAAAATAATATTTTGCGCATGATACACTAGTATAGGTAGGTAGGTGGAAGTGGTAGCTTTGACACCAAAAGCACAAATTAAGACGGCATAGCGGTCAGCGCAAGGGCTGCGTATTAAAAGCCTGACTACCCTATGCTGAAAAACCAGCCCGAAAGTTTGATAAACGAAGAATATTTCTGGATATATGGATGATCAAGGCTGATAAGGATTGGAGAGCCAAATGTTAAGAGACATTGCCATTGATAAAAAAAAATTAGATACAGTCTCCTCATCCTCAGCAGATCCGTATCCAATGCAGAAGTCGATTAGAAGGAATTTAAAATGGAGATTACCCCCCATGAAATATAAGGATATCTTATTTTCTGGATTTTAATATCAACCGAGGTCTTTTTACTGCCGTAGTCTAGTAGATAGTGTGTCGGCTTATTAGACATAAAGTTGCGGTTCAAACCCTAAGCCGGAAATATTTCTTCGGCGATTTTCTCTCATCAGATTTCTGTCAACAATTCTGAGATTAAATAAAATTGCCATGAAAAGTTTCACAATAATTTGTCGTTCGGAGTCGACTTTAAACTGTAGGTCCTGCCACTCATGTATAAAAATTATCACAAACAACATAAGTGGTATGAGAAGCAAGGCTAAACTAGACTAAAGTGTTGTAATGACTAATAATGTTATGTAGATGAATGAACACAGTGTAGAATCCTCAGTCCATTCTTCAATGGGTAAACCATGGTAGCTTAATTTTCCTAATATGACCACTTACTTAGACGAAGTTCTCCAGATTTAAAACAAGACCGGAGTCTCTATAAAATATTAATCACTCTAGACTAATATTAGAACTTAAATCGATGCTAGTATATTATCATTTCATTATTATTATTCGTTTATAACTATTTTAGAAAGAAAATGAGGTGTCCTTATATTTCTATTTTCATTTTAATTGGTGCATTGTACACTGCTATATTCCTGATAACGGTTCTCATAAATTTCATTTTCTTTCATCCATTTAATCGATGTTATGCTTAAAGAACAGGCGGTTATTAATCATTATTTCTTGATGTTTTATGGCATATTCGAAATATATTCCTTAACTTTTCAGGTAATCATTAATCAATTAATCCGTACATACATATGTATGTGTGTTTATATATATGAATGCATATATGTATTGTCAACTATGCGAAATACGATGCAGTAGCACTACAAGAAGAAAAACAACCCCACTTTAAAGAAACAATGTTATTTGCTCTTCCTTCGTATTTCTACATTTTTACTTTTAAAAAGCGATTATTTCTTGCGGATCCAATGATAGCTCATTCAAATAGAAAAAACCGTTTATTTTTATTTGTATTTAGGTCTAGTTGTTAAACCCTAGCATAAAATCTATGTTACTCAGCTCGCAATAATTATCGCACAGTTTATAATGGTTTTTCGAAGCGGATTATACATTCGAAGTGAATTATACATATGACTGGAGTTTAGCAATCATATTTTTGTTGCCTGTACAAAATTAGATGCCAGTATTTACTGGATGAACATGAACATCAACATCAATTACTGTGTCCTCTTTATAATTGTAGCACCCACCCATATAAAGTCCAAAAATTTATTGATTTTAAGTGTTTATCACAGTAATTGTGCAGTAAAATAAAATGGAGCGGCACATTAAAAGTGCACAGGAAAGTGCACCTTTTCTGCATCGCCCTTTTTAAGTGCAGTGCAAAACTAAAAATCACCCGGTAAGTGTAATTAAAACTTTGCGTAGCACTTTGTTTAAACCGCAAAAAAGAACACAACTGTACGGTTCCTTAGCATATTTCGCTCCTCAGACAAAATTTGTCTGAAGTAACATAAACTTTTGTCGGAAAATACAACAGGCGAAGAACTGAGTTAGGCTTTAGACTATCCTAGAATAATGTGAGGTTAGCAACCTCGATAGTGCAATACTGTGGACATCAAACGTGAACAGTTTAGAATTTATTGAGGGAATAATGAATAAGAGAGAGATTATTTAAACCAGATGTCGGCACAAAGAGAACAAAAAGAACTTTGACTGTAGTTATGAGAAGCATGTGTATAACCCTGAGGAAAATTGTTAGTAATATTTTCAAGTGTTACTTATTAATGGAAAATATAGAAAAAGATGTACAGCGCTAAATTCCTAAAGACAGCGTATATAACTTGACCAATATTCTTCAAAAAACTTTCATTCTCATTCATACTGCTGAATCCAACCATAATATTTCTTTGGAACTTGAAAAAAGAGTTATGAACCCTTTTTTTAGAAGCAACTGAATGCATTTTTATTCTCTTTTTTATAAACATAGTTGATGTTCGTGTCCTATGTATGCAAAAAGCCGATTATGTAACCCCCGAGGGCTATTGGTACCGACCTCTGATTAAAACATTCTAAAGAACATATTCACTTAACATTCAGAAGACTTAAGAACTCGTAATGGTTGTTACTTCCAAAAAGTAACCATATTGCTAACTAATGTGAAAATGTTGGTTTGCCTATCAAAGTCCCCACAGGCTTCATAGTTTTTCACAAAGTCCCGATATGACGCCAAGAGAGTATTAGCCGCTAAACCTTAAACAATAGTTATTTGAAAAACCTGCTCACGAGTGAATGGCGGCTAATATGAACAAAACACACGATAAAAAGCTGGTACATTCAATCCCTTATGGGATATCCTACCCTTAAGGGATACCCTACCAGAATATAATTTTAAATTTACCCTGAATTCTTCTTGCGGGTACCTGCACTTATTTTTCTTTTGGCTTGTAAAAAACATCAGTTATTTGTACAAATTATTGCTTAAAATTCATGAAATTTCTAAAATATATTGGGGTATCTAGACTTTTGTTGTCCACTGTAATAAGTATATGCTACAATACAATAAAATAAAACAATAAAAAAAAACCTTTTTTCTTCATTTAATTTATATTTTTCGTACAGATATATTAAGAATTAATTAAAAAAAACAAACATTTTTAACGGTTGTTTACATCCTACAATAGATCTCTTCTTATTCAAATATCTATAAATTTTCGTATGTGTAAGCCTAAGTAAGTTCGTGTGTGTGTATATGTTTTTTATGGTCTATGTATGTGTTCCTATGAGGTGTGTGTGAGTGTATGTATGTATGTACATTTCGAAAATACAATACAAATAAGAAAATGAAAAGGAATAATGCTGAAAAGAGTAAACAATAATAATTATTGTACATATGCTAAGTTGAAGAGGGAGGGAGTGGGTGAAAAGATGACATCTCAGTCAGTATTATCTAGTATATCATCGATAAGGGCAATCGCTTTTTGTTTAAAGCGACGATTTTGTTTCCCCGTCATTTCTCGTAAATACGGATGCAAACTATTGAGAAACGATTGATCAGCATCAGGTGAAGATGTCATTAAGCAATGGTGCTTTTGTTCGTTTTTACTTTTGAGCCATTCGGCAAATTCCGTTAAATCTACGGTACTGCTATTGTGCATTTCCGGCGGATGTGGATACACGCTACTGGCCAAAGGCTTGTTGGTGACATTAAGTTTATTGTTGTTGGTCATATTTCTATCAGAATTAGTTGAACTGGCATTGTTGTTGTTTGTGTTTGTATTATTACTGGTATTGTTGTTGTTGTTGTTTTGGCTGTTACTAATATACATGGTGGGATTAGTACTGTTGCTAAGATTGTTGTTATCACTAGTATTGTTGTTGTTATTGTTATTATTATTGTTGTTATCATTTGTACAATTATTATTGCTGTTAATGTGGTTATTGTTGTTACTACTGCTGCTGTTGCTGCTGTTGCCACCCACATTCATACTCGTAGTTCCCGCAATAGAACTATTCAAAACGAGATTCTTCTGTTCCAGTTGCGATTGCAGAGTTGCAATTTGTGTTATATTCCCGCAAACACTGCTATTGGCAACATCTTTTTCCTGTTTAATCGTTTGCAAATTTAATGGCAACGGCAATGGTAATGGCAATGGCAATGCAGCATGTTGTGCCATAGGAAACGAACCTATTACGGCACCCTCATGCAGTGTGACCATTACGTCACCCTCAGCTATGGCCGCCACTTCAGCTGAATTGCTTGAATCTTTGGTTTCGTCACTGCTCACAATGGGCATATTGCTAATACGCGTCATGGGCGGCATACTGTCTGTTGTTGCTGTCACTTTTCTTTCGGCAATTATTGTGGAACTGTTCTTCGGACGACTTCGGGTAAATGGTATTAAAAATTGCAAATATTTGGAAAGATAATATTTGCGTTTACCGCGACCCGTACTTGTGCGTGATAATTTCAGCGAACGTAGAAAACTGCTGCGTATTGTACGCCATCGTTCTCGACAATTACGAACTGAAAATCAAAAATAAATTGAAATTGTATTAATCGTGTGGAAGGGATAAGTAAGCACAGATTTATGATTCATTGTTTGAATAAAAACTAAGGAAAATAAAATGGTTTCCTTCAATCTGACAAGGTCAGTTCATTCATTTCTATGGCATATCATTAAAGTAAATTTTATATAATAGTAGACCATGTACTGAACCTTGTGTCACTCTGGTAGAGATTGACAACAGACAGATTGACAATTTTTGAGAAACTTTTCATGGCAATTTTATTTACACTCAGAATTTTTGCTAGAAGGAAGTTGCCGGAGAGATATTTTTTTCATATTTTGTTTTGATGGAGATGTCTGGCATGGGGTTTAAACTGTGGGCTCACGTCTAGTAAGGCCGCTCACTACCTACTAGATTTATTCGTGTTCTTTACATAACATACATTACATAATTTGCATTAAACCCTTCAGTCAGAATTACGGCCTAGCACTTCTCACACCACTTATGTTTGTGTGTGTTTAATTTTATACATGAGTGCGGGTCCTACAGTTTAAAGTCGGACTCCGAACGACAGATTTTTTGAGAAACTTTTCAATGGCAATTTTATTTACTCTCAGAGTTTTTTGCCAGAAATCTGCTGAGGAGTAAGCCGCCGAGGAAATATTTTTTTACCTACTAGATACGGTGACTACTGTTCTTTATATACAAGACAAAAACAGCTGATACAAACTTAACAAAACAACTTAAAAAGCTCGTTTAGTCAAACGTCGATGGAACGTTCATTGTCAGCATACGAAGAGCATTGCAAATGCTGCTACGAAATCCCATTACGGTTCGGCAAGTTCGTACGGCAAGTTCGAACGTAAGTTCGTGACGTTTGGCTAATCGGGCTAAAGCCTAAGCCCTCTACATTTAACAATACATTAGCGCAAGGCATAAAATATGTAATAATAAACAAAGTACTGAAAGTGTCAAGAGAGTACTGTGGTATTTTTGAAATGAAAAGTTACTGAAAAAAGTACAAAAGTACTGAAGTTTTGCTTTTTGCTTTTAATAACATCTTTTTGTTTTCAAATTTAAAATATGATCTCGAGTCTGGCGATTAAGAGAGATTAAGAAAAGGCGCCAAAGTTATAGTCGGCATTTTCATCAATAATGTTATTGGATATGATATTACAATGTACAATTTGTAATAATCGAATATCCCTTTATTTCCTACTGGTACATATAATTGCTTGGTATTTATCAGCGTAGAAACTAGATTATGCGTCTCGTTATTTCAGATTCCTAACTTTCCTACATGGTTGAAACAATCAAAACTTATGCTTTGTGGTTAAAGTGAGAGCAGGCTTGTATCGTGTATTTTGATTGAGAGATCGTTCGGTAACAGTACTCTTGTAAAACGATCAGAAGTTATTTTCCTATATCTTTCGTATTTGATTAAAAAAGATTTCGTAGTCGATTTCAAACGATAAAAGTCTTTTATGTGAATATCAAAATATTCGCATCGCTTGCATTAGATGACAAGCAAAATTTCTATTATGGGGGCAAGTGTTTAAATAATTCTTTACAGTTCGATAATCGATATTTTAATCACGTTTTGTTTGAATCATTTGTTAATAACAACTAAAAAACAAAGAAAAGTCAAGAATAAAAAATTTTTCAATTAAAGGTTTTATTAATTACAAGTGTTTCTTCTCTTCACCATACAATAAATACAATGCGTAGAACTTTGAGCACTTAAAAGTTATTGCAATTCTTTGAGAAAGAGAAAATTTACTTTACAGTCTAAGTTTTGAGAGAGTATTACTCTATTTATACAAACATGTATGATTGTATGTATGTATACATGCATGTGCATGCGATTGGAGATGTAAACAGAGCAATTGAATAAAAATTAAAAAGCTTTTCTTTTGTTCTATTATGCCAAGAGTGCTTCTACTGCTAAAAATGTATTCCTAAAAAAACAAGAAGAAGAAAATATAGTTCATATGTTTTGCTAGACGAATGCTAGCCAGTGGCTCTCTTTTTTCATTTCTATTTGCCTCTGTTTGTTGTGCCGCTGCCTCTTGGCCCGATATAAAGAGGTACACAAATAGTTTACTGTTCATAAAAGCTCACCAGCAATGTCATCGTAAACGCTCTACTGCAAATGCATAAAAAATGCAAAAATATACACCAAAAACAACAATAACAAATATATTCATACTGAAAGAGTAAAATTACAACAACAACAAAAAATTAAAAAAAAAAATAGAAAAAATAGAAAAAAAGCTTTATTTTATTGCCTTGCAACAAATGCCAAGTGTTTGTAAAAGTTTTAAATTTACCCGGCCGTAATGCACTCACTCTACTCGCTCTGTACAGACAGTACGGAACAAAAAAAAAGTCGTCTAGCAAAACTTATTAGATAAAGAATATGAAAAAAAAACGAAATAAAATTAAATAATAAAACAACAGCCAATGGTAAAACAATATATGCTTAATCGCACAAATTTAACTGAAGCAAGGCGTATAGTTTGACAAACAAATGCAATGCCAAAACGGTTGAAAATACCATTTGTTCGTCTACTTGTTGATTGTATTGTAGTGTGGAGACTGAGCAATTCTCAGAACAACATAAACTGTGTGTTTCATAGTCCAACCACCACAACGTATCGAATTACAAAATTTTAGAATTTCATCATGTTGCCAACACATTCAAGATTTATTTTTTCCATTTGCAAGTGCTGGTCAAGATTAGTTGTTTTAATATTTTCTGGATTTTTGTTTCAGTTAAACTCAAATGGACGATGTGTTTTCATTACAATCGAATTAATTTAATTTGCTCCAATCCAGTTGAAATATGACAAAAAATTGCATTTTATTACATGCCTGATCTTTAAGTTTGCAGAAAAGTTTCCAAATTTACCTTACTTGTCCCTTCATATGCGAGTTCCCCTAGAGTGCTTTTTAACGTTCCAACAAATCGCTCAGCTTGACCATTAGATTGTATATGATATCATAATAATATAATACATTGAATGGGCCTGCAAAGTCTATGTAAATGCGTTCCATAGGTTTACTTGTTAAAGGCCAGGATTGTAGAATATGTTTACCTGGCGCAGAACAAATTACAGCATATTAACGACAGTTAACAGTAAACATGACTTCTTGCTAGTGATTTCATTCTTTCTTTGCCTGGATGCCCTCTATAAAGATGTTTCAGAAAACAATTTCTTAATTTAGACAACCTTGAACTACACTTAATTCCATTCTTCTGGCATTGCATGGCGCAATTACGTTTGATGCCTTGCTGGTCCATCCATTATTAAGTACTGATATGACTAATTGTTATTGGAAGTGAGCTAAGGTGTTCAGTTAGCCTTTCCAAGCAATCTTCTTCCAATTTAGTACAAGCAATTGTAATATCCTCTTCAGGTTTCCATTTAAAATCGATGAGGCTTGATAAAACATCAACCCGACCAAAGTTTTTGGTGTTAACGTAGTTAATTTTGAAATCATACTTCATAAGTATTAATGCCCATCTTTGAAGTGTATTTCCCGCGTAAGCTGGCATACCAGATTTGCTTCCGAAAATTGTTAAAAAAGGACTTATGATCAGTACACAATATGAAATGTTTTTACAGCAAATATCAACCCAAGGCCCTTTTTCAATCTAAGAATATTTTTTTCTGCTGATGTCAGCGCATGCGAAGCCTGGGCAAAAACTTTCTCTGACCTTTACCTGATGCATCTGCCGCAACCTTGATTGTAATAGTGCAAACCTGATTGTAATAGGGTCTTGAATTTTTGTAATGCTTTCTGACATGCACATATTTCACTCAAATTTTGTCTTCCGGGCAGTGACGTGGATATTTGTGAGATTCCAAGCTAACATTTAATCCAGTTGAATAATCCCTGCAAATGCTTTTTAATAGCAACAACAATGGGTGCTGTCCAATCTTAGAAATAAGCAGGAGAAAGTATTCCTAATGACTGTAATCGGTTAATTTCGTCTTCTATCAATGGAAACATTGCATATGCCACTGGTCTTTTGGCCTTAAAGATCCTCTGTTAGCATCCTCTTTTAGATGCAATTTCACTTTCTTTTTAGTACATTTTGTTGGAGTAGCCAGAAATCTGCTGAAAGATAGTTGTCGAAGAAATATTTTTTGTCATATTTCGTTTTGGTGGAGATGACTGACTTGGGGTTTTTATAGACCTTATGTTTAATAAGCCAACACACTATCTATTAGACAACGCCGACTATGTAGAAAAGTTTATATAGGTCAATAACGCCGCAATAACGTCAGGTTTGCAATGAAATAAGAATTTTTCTTGCAAACTGATCCTCGATCATCATGATCATCCGTTTACAAACAAAAATAAAACTTACTATGTGCTTATATTGCCCGCTCTGAAGCATTTCTTGATGGGTTTGAGAATATGTTTGTCCTATGTTTTGTGAACTTATATGCAGCGGCATATAATATCGCCATTGATATAGTATAACTTAAGGTACTCCAGCATAAATAGATGCTGAAAACGACCAAAGCAGCGTTTGCAGAATTTAGCGTC
>QOCX01000089.1:209978-249249 GCA_005959815.1 Sarcophaga bullata
TCGCAGGGAAGATTAGGTTGAGCGGTATGTACCAATGTTAGGGTTAAGAAATCGTGAGGAGATACACAAAATTGCACAGAATTAAAAAATCATGGTTTTATCACTGATTGTTCGCCCAATCAACTCTCAAAAATCGGTGGAACTTGGCTTTCATTCGTTAACCCAGTTCCACAAATCTAAGTTTCTTTAATATTGCCATGAAAAGTTACTTAAAAATCTGGTTCCGCTACTAGTATATAAAATTAACACACACAATATCTGTGGTGTGACAATCTAGGGCGTAATCCTGACTGGAGATTTTGCAAATGCCTCCCAAGCCGTAACATATTGGTGTGGCTTGAAGGCCTAATACTCGAATTGAAACAAACAAAGTTCCTGAAAATACATATGAGCTATTAAAGAGCAATTAGAGTAAAAAGAAGTTCAAACTAAAAAAAGAAATCAATTTCGGCGTTCCCCACAGTAACATTCTAGGTCCAGTTTTGTATTTAACATAAATTTCTGTCACGCCAATTAGAGAAGAAATCCACATTTGCAGATAACATTGCATTTTTAAGCGTATTGCCTCGATGTACTTACAGGGACAAATTTATCTACTGGAGAAATTGATTCAAAAATTTAAAAGAATTAAGCTTCATTTTGTGTAGAGAAACTTGTCCTGCTATGCTATTAATGATAAACCGATACGTTCCACTGCAGTGATGACCATAAATGTGATTAACCGTTATACATTTGCCAATTCAAAGCTCACACCTTAATCTGAGATAAAATTTGTGGCGAATTATAAATAAACGAATGAACGATTAGGGTTTGAACCGTGACATTACGTCTAATAGGTCAGCACACTGCCGTCTACACTAGATTCCTTCTAAGCAGATTACTGGCAATCAATTTGAGAGTAAATAAAAAGATAGCCATGAAAAGTTTTTCAAAAATCTGTCGTTCGGAGTCGACTTTAAACTGTAGGTTCCATGAACAATATATGAAACACATGGAATAAGTGCATTAAGTAGGTTCTTTACTCTTGCTGTATTGCATGCCGCAAAAGATTATCAACTCTTTTCAGAGATTATAAGTTTATACGCGAATTATTTTCATGCATTTTTGAATTCTTAATTGTAATCAGCAGGTTTTTTTTAATAAATAAAGTTTGAAATGAATTATCACAATCATAAATATCAGGCACACTAGCATCTTAAATGTCAAGTTTAGAATTGGGAAATTCACAACAAATTGCGTAAGTCATGTTTACGAAACTGGTTAAGACGACGTTTATAACAGTAAAGCGTAGTTATAAAATTGCGATGCCACCATGCTTATTAGCTGCATACACACACACACATAAGCTTAACAGTTTCAAAGTCGAATTGATTTCTGTAAATGATTTGCTGCGAATTTGTTGCGAAGCAAAACAAAAATTTCGTCGAAAAGCTCAAAATGCTGTCTTCAATCCGAAATGCGAAATGTAAAGCTTGCAATAGAAGCAAATGCGTAAACAAACAAGAAAACCATGACAAAACACACACATACAGAAACAATCGAACGCAAACATGCATGCATACGCATCGATGTCGACCACAGTGTAAAAACTGCATCTCAGCAACAACTTAAAAAAGTAGACACGAAAAATCACAAACAAAAAGCAGAGCTTTTAACGAATTTACTAATGAACACGAAGAATCACATGAAAAAGCAATGAAAAAAATTATATAAAAAAACCAACAACAACTACATATGGGAACAATAACACATTGTAGGTAAATAAGTATTTTCCTCCAATGTCGCGAGACAATCACAAGCAAAGAAAAATTCTTTTTTGTGCCCACACACACATGTCTAAATGTAAATGCATACGATTCGCAGCAGTAGCAACAACAACGAAATATATGTACACACATACCACACATGTATTGCTCACAGCAGAGATGGAAATGTTGGCGCCATCATATGATTCGATTTTTCTTTATTACCAAACGAATTAAAACGAAGTAAAGAGACGAATGAAAAGTTCTTTCAACATGCATGATGGTAATGCAGGAAAGAGAAAAATAAACTCTGACGCAGTGATTAAAATATTTGTAGTCCTACCTTGCCTTACGGCTTAATTGATCAATTACAACCCTTCAAACAGGATTACAACCTAGTTTCCCACACCACATATGTTGTGGGTTTTAATTCTTATTCATGAAGGGTAGGACTTACAGTTTATAGTCGACTCCAAATCTGCTCAACTTTACTAGCTAAAAATCGCCTGCACACATACCAATTTCGCTGTCCAATTTGATCTTCAAATAGTTTTGATTTTTGTTCGGTTGACATTCAACCTGTCATCGAACGTAATAATTTGTTGTACAACTCGCTGAAGGACTACATATCAAAAAAAGTCGAATACAATGATCAACGATTCGTTAGTGGTATTGTATTTATAAAATATTGCCTCTCTCTTTGTAGAAGCTGTCACTGTTGTAAATTGTAATTTTGATCAAAGAGAAATAAATCAGTTGTCCCATCGCTGGTACGCAATAGGCTCGTATTTTTTAATTTGTTTGGTCACACATACAAAACGACACTACACGTAAAGAAATATGTATGCTCACTTAATATTTTATATAATGAGTAATTTTATTGTATTTGAAATTAGGAGATGACAAGAATATCCCTTTAAAATAACGTATGTATGCATGTAGAGTGTATCTCAAAAATTATTACACTCACGTGATCAAATACCAAACGCGGTAAAAGATTATTTCTGTGATTTCCCATTACAACCATACAGTCTCTCTTTTCTTACCACCTCACTGTTGGTAAAATGACTACATTTTCTGGCTAAAATTATAAGGTATACGGAGGGTTTTGAAATTGCTGATTTCGAAACTGAGGTAAAATTTATCAAATTCACAGTGGTGTATCCAATATGGCTACTTAAATTTGAAAATTTCCTCAGGTTTACGTAAGAACCAGTGTAAGAAGGGAGTCTTTTAAGATGTTGATTTTAAATCTGAATTAAAATTTTCAAAAAAAAAAAATCAAAATGGCGAATCCAATATGGCATCCTAATTTTTAAAATTTCTGCAGAGTTGCATAAAAAGTCAGTGTACAGGCCTTTTTGAGGTTGCAAATATGGCTGCCTAAATCTTAAATTTTCAACAGCTTTACATGAAAATTGAAGATGATGATTTCGAAATCTAAAGTAAAATTTTCAAAAAAAAAAAAAATTAATATGGCGATCTAATTTTTAAAATTTTTACAGACTTATTTGAAAATCAGTGTACGGGAGTCTTAGGTAAAATATTTCAAATTCAAAATGACGAATCCAATATGGCTACCTAAATTTCAAAATTTCTTTAGATTTGCGTGAAAATCAGTGTCTGGGAATTTTTGATTATGCTGATTTCGAATCAGAGGTAAATTTTTACATATACAAAATGGGGGATCGATCCGATATTCAATTATAAAAATTCTTCTGAGATCAATGGTTAAAACTTTTAACTATTAACTATGTTAATTTTTTTTGTCAAACCTCCACAAGAACAAAAATAAGAGAAAATTTTATAGAAATTATTTATTTTTTCATTTTTACAAATATTTAAAAAAAATTTTTTTTATTCAATGGAGGCTGCCTACAAAAAATTAATTTGACAAAAATTAACTCAAAACTCTTCATTTAATGCGTTTTTAATTGCTTTAACGTGACCGAATTCGATAATTTTTTAAAAGCTTATCCAAAAATCAATTTTCAGAAAAAATTTAATGAAAGGTTATGCCTGAAGTGTATGACTTTCCGCAAAAAAATAGCATTTTTTAACAAAATCTTTTTCTTCAACTATTAAGCACTCTCCATCACTTTTGTTTTCCATATTAGTTTTAAATTTATGTTTGTTTTTCACCTATTTAGAGAACTTCAAAAAATCGATCGAATCACACTGAATATACTGCCTTTCGTCTTTGCTCACAAATAATGATTTTGAACAACCGGTAAGCAGCCGCCGTTAATTTTTTAGAAAAACAAAATATGACAATATTAGCTTCGAAATGTTCTTTATCGAATACCAAAACAAAAAAGCATTCTTAAAAGTGAGAAAACTGATTTTTTTGCCACAAAAATGGGTAAAAATACCTACAGTGTACCCGTTGCTATTGTTGTTTTGTTTGAGTATTTTTCCACAAAGTGTAAATTGTTTTTTTGAAATGGAAAAACATGATATTTCATTGGGGATAAACATGAGCTATTTTTAGGGATTTTAACAATTTTTCACAACTTTGCTGAGAAGTGATAAAAAATATAAAATCTTTGATAAAACAAATCTTAGAGTATTTCAGCAATAGTCCTCTGCTGACAATCAAATATACAATACTTTAGATGTGTAAATATGGCAATCAGCTTTAAAAATGAATGCAAACCTCTGCAAAAGATCCTACAACTGGTTGGACCGTTAAGGCAGTATTAGAACATGAACCTCAATTTTTTTTCGGTACTGCTTATCTGAGAAAACTGCTTAGCAAACCTATGATGTTATTATGCAGTGAAATAATAAGTTTAGTACAGTGCTACTTCTTTGGTCCCATATATTAGGCGAAATGAATTTGAAGCTGATATTATTTGTGGTCAAGTTATAAAGTCCTTAAAAATTTCCTGCTTATAAAAATACGATTTGATGGTAACAAAGATCTTTGAACTCCTGTTCTCACACTTAATTTAGGTGCACACTGTGGTTATGATTTTGTTGAAATTAAAATTATTGACTGCGCCTATATTTGCCACCTAATTTGAGACACAAATTATGTCTTGTAAAGAATTTTTTGCAATAAAATCACAATACGAAGCAAAATCGAATAAGAAATGCTAGAATCTTCATTAAGAAAGGACTTCAAAATCGTTGATAAAAATTTAAAACTTTTAGGCAATACAGTCCTTCGTCTCTGATCAACAGTTTCTGATGATTTTCATTGGCAATTAGTTACTGTCAGAGTGCATTCGTCATACGGTTACTGAGAAATGGTTACCAAAAGAAAATCGCGTTTTAATATTTCTTTTCTTTTCCTTTTATTTGTTACGAGATTTTAGACGCGTTATCCACTATACTTCAATTTTTGGAACTCATGCTTTAAAAACAATAAACGCAACGCAGCAAACACAGTAATTTAACAAAAATTGAACACATAGGTGTACATTGAAATAATTTTTTAAAGGCAAAGCGACAAGAAGCAAATTATTGTTACAAAATTGTTATTCGCTGCGTTGCGCATATTGGGTTTATGGCATCACAAACCTTCGCTATTAGGCCCCAATCAGTAGTTATTAGTAGTTTTCGATGTTTGAATACAAATATGCAAGTAGAATCATCAAGCAAACTACGTTTCCTATAATGCGCAAGCTCCCCATCCTCAAGCTTCTCATCCTCAAGCTCCTCATCCTCAAGCACCTCAACTCTCTGTCGACCAAAGTTTAGCGATGCAAGCCTAATAATGAATACCAACAATCTACTTTGAGCATTGCTGGCAACCGCAGCGTAAGTTCCAATCAGTTATTTATCGTAAATCAAATCTATTTTACGAAATCGTTGCAGCGATATACTATCGCTATCCTTGCAAGGAGAACAAACATGTCAAATCGATACTACATATCGTCTATATCGCTAAACCTTGTAAGTGGAAAGTATATCCAATAAAAAACAGTTCAATGCTAGAATAATGAAAAGTTTTTCCTGCATATTCTAGTTGATTTCCAATCCCACGTATCCTTTCAAATAAAAGTTTTTTCAATAAAATTAATTTTCAAACAAAATCATTCCATTGTTAATCAATGAAATTAATGGGTTCTTAGCGTTCCTGATGGTCGTTGAATCATTCTTGCATAAAATGAGTCTTGGTAGCTTCTGAGGACTTTGCAAATAGGCCCAATGGCCTAATATTTAACAAATGTTAACTTTGGTATTCTTTCTTCCTAATGACAGACATGCTACTTAAAGTATGGTTCAGATCCAATGATGCGTATGCGGATTTTTCTACTATGGTTAGATAATTTTGAAGTGAAGCAATACAAGTGATTCAGAGGGTGAAATTAATACCTACACTAACTGAAAAACACTGCGTTGCATTTAAAAAACTTATTTATGCGACATGGAGGTGGCTTAATGACTTCAAATCTTATGTTTATTTTAAAAGAACATTTTCAAATAAATTCTATTTGGATATACAATATCATGTTCGATTCTTTCACCCCCAATGATTCAAATAACTCATGCCAATATTATGAAAAAAAATAATTTCTATACAAGTTCCTTCGCATCACCCCGAACCATAGACGCAAAACCGATAAAGTTTTTTTTTGGATTTTTGAGAAAACAAATATTTGACAGCACACAATAACGAATAAGCGAATAATCAAAGATACGATAGTTGCAGAAGTCTGGGATATGGGGACAGAAATCAAACAAAATGACAAATTGTCTACAAGAAGTTTTTAACATCAAGGAGCATCAAATCGGTTGTTCGTAGGTATAAATTTTGAGGCATCATTTTAAATTGTTTTCTAAATTTTTTTTATATTTCAAATAAATTTTAAACTTTTAAAACAAATTTCTTTTTTATTCACATCTGGTGAGTAGTTTTTGAAATGTTATAGAAACAATCTCCGTCTGCTTGATGTACGGGAAAAATTGCTTAAGTCTGTGCATTTTAATCCAGTTTTTGGATTCGTGACATGTGGCAGTGACAAAATTGGTTGGGATGGTAGTCTGCCATTTCGCCATGAATAGGGCTCAAAAATTTTGTTATCAAAATTATTGCTCTGCATGAAATGTGTGTCTGCAAAAAAAAAAAAAATTATCTACAGCGGCGAGGCTTATTTTTACCTCACTGCACTGTACATAATTTTACCCATTTTTGTGGCAAAAAAAATCAGGTTTCTCACTCAAAGAACATATCAAAGCTAATAATGTCATATTTTGTTTTTCTAGAAAATTAACAACGGCTGCTTAGCGGGTGTTCAAAATCATTGTTTGTGAGCAAAGTCGAAAGGCAGTATATTCAGTGTGATTCGATCGATTTTTTGAAGTTCTCTAAATAGGTGAAAAACATACATAAATTTAAAACTAATATGGAAAACAAAAGTGATAGAGAGTGCTTAATAGATGAAGAAAAAGATTTTGTTAAAAATTTTTCTTTTTTATTTTGCGGAAAAGTCATACACTTCAGCTGTAACCTTTCATTAAATTTTTTTTTTCTGAAAATTGATTTTTGGATAAGCTTTTAAAACAATGATCAAATTCGATCACGTTAAAACAATTAAAAACGAATTAAATGAAGAGTTTTGAGTTAATTTTTGTCAAATTCATTTTTTGTAGGAGGCTGACTACTAAATTTTTTTTAAATAGTTTTAAAAACGAAAAAATAAATCGTTTCCACAAAAGTTTCTGCTTTATTTTTTATTCTTTTTGGAGGTTTTAGACAAAAAAGTTAACATAGTTAACAGTTAAAAGTTTTATCCACTGAAATCAGAAGAAGTTTTATAATTGAATATCGGATTGATTCCCCATTTTGTATATGAAAAATTTTACCTCAGATTCGAAATCAGCATAAATAATCAAAAATCGCCAAACATTAATTTTTACGCAAATCTATAGAAATTTTGAGATTTAGGTAGCCATATTGGATTCGTCATTTTGAATTTGAAAAATTTTACCTAAGACTCCCGCACACTGATTTTCAAATAAGCCTGTAGAAATTTTAAAAATTAGGTCAACATATTGATTTTTGAAAAAATTTTATTTTAGATTTCGAAATCATCACCTTCAACAACCCTATGTACAATGATTTTCATGTAAATTTGTTGAAAATTTAAAATTTAGGTCACCATATTAGATCCGCCATTTTGAATTTGTAAAATTTTACTTCATATTCGAAATTTGCAACCTCAAAAAGGTTTGTACGCTGACTTTTTATGTAACTCTGTAGAAATATTAAAATTTAGGTCGCCATACTAAATCCGCCATTTTGATTTTTTTTTTTTTGAAAATTTTACTTCAGATTCAAAATCAGCATCTTTAAAAATCCCCTTACACTGGTTTTCATGTAAATCTGAGGAAATTTTCAAATTTTAGTAAAAAACTTCAAAAACCCTCGTATACCTTATAATTTCGATCAGAAATGTAGTAATTTTACCTCTAGTGCTATGGTATAGATGCGGGCAACATTTAGATGAAATGATTTTTAAAAACTAAATGGCGGGCATTTAGTCATTGCCTTAAATAAATATTTCATTCAGTTTTCCAAAATTTCTGTGGAATTTTTAATTTTCAAAATCCAAAAGATTAAAAAAATTACCCGTTAAACAAGTATAATAGTTTGAGTGCATATTGTAAGATTAAAAAGCAGGATTTAAGAGCATTGAGTGGAATCGATTAAGAACGAAGCAAAAAGATAGTTCCTGAACAGGTCACATGATCTTAATATTTTCTATCGAGCCACTTAGAACTGTAGTATGGTGATAATATAACCATGGACTCTCGTCTAATAACTCAACACACTACTAACTAGACCACAACGGGTTCTCTTTTGTGGTATACTTTTTAGAAAATAATCCTATGCGATAACATGGTTGTATTTTTCAACAATTCCTGTGCAAAATTAAAGTTCTTAAGCAGGCTGTCTGGACCCTAACTAGTACTGCTGTGGATAGTTATGTCTTCGTTTGATAATAGCGCCTCTGGTCTGTTGCACTATAATGTGCATCAGATTTTTATTTTTACTTTATCCATAAGAATTTAATTTTTTAACTGCAGGACGAATAAATTAATATTTATTTGGGGAAATAAACCAAACGCTTGCAGTTTTCTTTTTAAAGATTTTTTCATTAAAAATTATCGACCAGTATCTCTGTCAATGTGTCTCCACTAAAAATGGTTTAATAAGGTCAAACCGTATGATCCAGCCGGTCAATGAATTGCTCTAAAAGCGTGAGGATTAAGTGCTCATCGAAATTCCTTCTCAATAGGTTCATGCTAAAGCGTTTCATGTAACACAATCATGTTAAAATCACGTGTCAACCAAGTTCATTTCTTCCATTCTGGGCAAAAACTGTAGCTTGTTCCAGTGCGTATTTTTAATCATTTGTATGAGATAGATATTAACAGAGTTTCATGCACGTCAGTTTGAATTTTAACTTAAAATTTCAAATCAAAAAAGTTAAATATTGAAATGAACTGCTAAAAATTCTTCCTTTCAATATTTTTTAAATAAGTCGGTTCCACGCTATATTTATACAATCAGAGTTATCAACCCCACTGAGTTTTTTTTTTTTTTCTTTTTATTTTTGTATTGTCTTTGAAATGTTAACGACAACGTTTTCCACGTTCAAAGTACTTTGCAAAGAATATTGACAGACTCTTTTACGTTTTCTTTTAAACTTTGTTTCGCGTTTGCACATTCAAAGTTTATTTTGACAAACTTTTAATATTTTGTTGTCGTGTGTACAACCATCGGTAGAGAAAGAACGAAGAACAAAGAAATTTTGCGAGTACATCAAAGTATGAACTTATGCCGCTCGTTTTTCTCTTTTCTCCTTTAAGCTCAGAATTTTTCAAAGAACTCTGAATGTGTAAAAGGTGTCTTATGTTTTTTTTTTACAAATTCAAAGTGAAATGAGTTGTTGTAATGGTGCCATTGCCTGTATAAATATACCTTGGCCAAGTTCAATATATTTTACCCAAAAAAAAAAAAAAAAAAAAATAGATCTCAAACGAAACAAACTGTATACAAATGTAATGTGTTATGCTTTTGACAGTTTTAAAGGCAAATTATATTTGATCACTATTGCTTTAAATAAAATTGAGTGCAAAGTTAATTAACAGACAATGAAAATTTTAAATATCTATGTGTTCCATGTTATTCTAATTTAAAAACTTTTCAACTCACTCTACAGTGTCTATCTAAACCGAATCTAAACCGCAAAAAAACAACAATTTTCTTGATGTTTTTCATTGTAAAATTGTAGCACTTATTAAGACTTGACATTTCGCCGTCATATAACAAACTTTTTTCCACACATAAGTTGTAAGGGAATACACCATACCATACAGGACGTATGAGCAATTTAAGTATATGCCGCATTTGTGTTTTTTTCGGTGTATCCATCAAATAATAACTAAAAAAAACTGTTCATAAACGTGAACCATTTACGAAATTCTTACATACATGAGAGAGCGCGAGAGATAGAGAGCAAGAAACAATGCAACAACATATGCATGTAATCACACACACACACATTCAGTCGCTAGTTTCAAACTGCATTTATAGTGGAAAGCATACTGTGTAAATAAATGGAAAACGAAAACAAAAATCAAAAGAAAAAACAAAAAAAAAAAGAAACCAAAAAACTGAGTCAATTGCCATGGATTGAGTAATTGCATATAGAATGTTGCTAACGAAAAAGTGCGGGTTCGCATCGGCTCGCTATGTGATGTATGTGTATGTTCTGTTTCTGTTGTTTGTGTTGGTTGTGTGGTTACTACTTACTTACCCGTATCTTTTGTTTCATTGGCCACCTCTTGCCAAGCTTTTTGAATTTCATCCTTTTTACTATACTCTGGCAATGTTGAGTTCCATAGACATGGTTTCGATTCGACCAGTTGCACAAACTTCACATTGAATACGGGATCATCTTTTCGACTACCCATCGTATTACAATCCTGCTGATGTTGTTGTGGGTGATGGTGGCAGTGGTAGTGGTGTTGATGTTGGTGTATGTGCTGGCAGCAACAGTAGAATAATTGTCATGTGCTGCACTTGCAGCAGTTGTTGCCAAGTACAATTTGGTAATGGTTGATTAATTGATTTGTAACACTGCCAATGCTAATGGACGGTGTTGATTCGTATGTATGTATGCATATATTTATTTATGTATGTAATGGCGCCGTTACTGGTTTTACTTTATTTTCCAAGCAGCACTATTGACCTTAATACACTCTATTTTTATACCCTTAACTATATGTACATACATACATACGTACGTTCGTATGTACGTGTTAAAGTTGCAACGCTGTGTTTGTTGCAAGGTTGTGATTTTCTTTCTATACGAGTATTATAATATGTGTGGTGTGTGAGTGTATATTCTAAGAAAAACTAGGTTGCAGCAAGAAATTAATGTTTCGGCGATATCGTTTTACTACTACAATATTTGACTATACATACGACAGCAGCGCGCGCGTTAATCGTATGACGGACGTGCAGTTTAGAATATTAGCACAACGAAAAAAAGCCCAACCAAACTCAACGGCTGTTGACTGCAAACTGAGCGAAAAGAAAAAGCGCGCAAAAATACTGACACACAGACGACTAACGGCACTCATACAAACGATAAAACACTACACAAAAGCTGTTAATGCAGTTGCCGTGTTTACGACAGAATTGCATGCAAAAAAACACAAAAACAATTTTTTTTTTTTCAAAACATCAAAACAAAAACCCATCAAATAAATAAATGATTGGACACAATATGTACGTACATAAAGTTGGCAGCCAAAATCTTGTCACCTACAGGGATTCCTGGGGGTGGGATAATAATCGGAGTCCAGTAGAGGAACGAACAGTAACGGTTAGATAGGGAAAGTTAAATCCCTAAGTTTGCATGAGAACAGTGCGATTGTGCGATTGCAGTTTGCAATTTGCAATTTGAGGAGTAAAGCTTTTTTCTAGATGACGTCATCTACTAATTGCATACTCATATGCATGTATGGTAACACACATGAATTTATTAGCAAGAATGCAGCATTTGCTGCTCTGAATATGTGTTTGTTTACATTATTTAATTTGTTATTGTTGCTTTTAGTTATTGTTGGTCACAGTTACTTACTACCACATATTCTCATGCATTTTTAAAGTTTATCTAGTTGAGCTTTTTCTCTTACAGTTTTGTTGTTGTGTTTGTTTGTTGTGTTTTGTTTTGCATCAAAAAGCTGTTCTTGTAAAATACGAATATATTTGATGAGTACTGCTGACTGGACGACTGACTGTATTGTTTTTCTATAAAAGCTGTTGCTGTCATTTTTGTTGTTGTTGTTGTTGTTGTTATATTATTTAATGCATTTAGTATTTCTCTGTTTATGGCTCTCTCTTCCTCTTTTTTTTTTTGTTGTCGTTGAAAAACTAGCAGTTTAAAATAAATAAAAAATGATTCGGTTGTTTGGAAATTGTGTCGTGGTCGCATATTCTCGTCACAGTTTGTTAATGTTTTTGAATTTTGTTTCTGTTTTATTTTAAATCTCTAGCCAACTACACTCGTGTTTTAGGGGTGGCCGCACACCACACTCTATGGAATGTGTAAAATATACAAATTGCAATAAAAAATATTATTTTAACAAGTCAACATAATTAATTAAACTCTGATCGATTGTTGAGCAAAGCAATTTCGTATCAGAGAGACGCACCTACTAACTAAATAATATTCCCATATTCACACCTCCAACGTACTCCCTCCCAATCAGTGTTGTCGTTTTTTACTATTTTTCTAACCATTAATGTATGTTGTAAATTTTTTTCTGGTGTTGATTATTCTTTTTGTTGTCGAAAAATTATTATTTATAATTAATTAACATAATTTAAAAAAAAATAGAAAAAGTATGTTTTATGAATTAATTTTGTTAGTGATAGTTTTACAAAATTTTTGACTTCTTGGCAACACTGGTGGTTGGAAAAATTCGTTTGTTCGGTCAAAAAAAAAATTACGTTGAAATAAAGTAATTCATTCACACGTTCTTTTTTCACCTTTAATTTATATAAAGGAAAATTTAAAGCCACTCTCACTTGAGGAAATTGATGTATTGTTCTCTTTCAATTGAATTTGTGTCGACTTTCTTGTTGTTGTTGTTTGTGAATGTGTGTGTGTGTGTCGCTAGGATGGATATGGATGGATTTGGGTTTTCTTTGTGGTGTTTGTGTGATGGAAGGGCATGTATTGTTGTTGTTGATGGCATTGTTCGTGTGTTGTTGCGTTTCGTCGGATTTGACAAGGGGACGACCTCCGGGCGTCCTCCAAAATTCTAAAATTAATTTTGGCTTTTGTGTGACGGGGTGAATTTTTGGAAGTGTGGTGAGTTTCAACTGTGGTGAGTTTTTACCAAATGTGGTGAATTTCGACTATTGTGGTGAATAAAATTGTAATTCACCAAAGTACCGTTATTCGAAATAGGTACTGTATTACCATATATAAAAGTACCGTCCATAGTGAATTAACCGGTGTGTGTCTAGGATAAGTAATTTTTATCTCCGCTAGTAGAGCCATTCGCCATCAATCATCAAACCAGGAGGTGCAAAATAGGAATGGGTGGGAATCTAGTAGTGTTGTCATGGTGTTTATATTCTTTTTATTACAACGATCTAAAAATTAAATATATAAAAGACGATTACGCTGTAAATGAAAAGACGCACTCTTTTGTAATTTTTTGTGGGCGCCGTACTATACTAAGAACATTTCTTCCTCTTTTTTGGTGATTTCTTTTTTAAAAGCGCTCTACAAAAAAAATTGCAGTTCCTGGTAGCATTGGTGACCGACCAATCTTTCTGAGAAAAATATCATTTTCGTTTCGTATCGGTTACTTTTGCTGCGACACAAACTGATGTCCGTGCACATTTGTATCATCAACACCCTGTTGTATTTCTTTCTACTAAACAGCTGTTTTTAGTTTTGTAATCAACACAGAAAAATAAAAAAGTTTTCATTAAAATTAAAGAGAGAAATTATATTAATTTTTTAAAAGAAAAACTATGGCTTTCACACAGAAGTTTCTGAAAGAGATTGTTACGAAAACTGTGAAAGTAAGAACCATAAAAATTATTGCCTTTGAAAATATAATAATAAAAGAAAAACGATATTTTTTAGCTGCCGGTGGGTGCACGTTTTTCAAGTTACTTATCGTCTCAGAAAGTTCGACCATTGGAGGAGTATCCCGAAGTGGAAGTCATAAAAAATCCTCCTGAATGGAAATATGTGGAGCGTTTATTACCCAAAAAAGTAGTACCAAAGGTTGAAGAGAAACCAGAATATCATTCAGGCTGGAAACCTCAGTCGGTGGGTTTGCATAACGCTGACCAATTGGAATATTATGTGGCCCGCTCCAGAAATCACATGGTACCCGTTTACCTAGAAGTAACATTTCGTGGCCAACGTCGTGTAACAGTGGTGAAACATGTTCAAGGTAATATATGGCAGTTGGAAAAGGAACTGAGAGCCATAGTGGAAAAAGCCCGCAATGGTAGATTGTGTGCCACACGTGTAAATGAAATGAGCGGTCAAGTACGCATTCATGGTGATTATGTTGACGTTGTGCGAGAGTATTTAAAATCCAAAGGATACTAAATTAAATAATAAATAGTAGTCAAAAGTTAATATTTTACATGTACTTCCATAATTTTTGTTTTATTTCTTTAGGAATATACGCAAGAGAAGTTTAACTTAAAAACTAAACAATAAATGATTTAAATGACTGTAGTTGAGTGTTTCTAAGAGTAAGGTTAACGTAGAAAGGCGTTTAGAGAGGATAGAAAAAAAATTACAAAGACGAGATCGGTCATGTGGCTGTTGAGCCTACAGATCCCACCACAGTTGAACGTTTTAGTGCTTTACGTATAGTAGTCCAGTCTTCTAAAATATCTTCCTCATGAAGCATGTAAACAATAAAGGGACCATTAACGGTAACGGCTTTTTTGCGAGCCGGCCCTCTAACTTTGCTAGATCGTTTATCACTGCCCCAATCATCCCAGGATATATCGACATTATGACGATCCTCTTCTAAACGGCGTATTTTCTCCATTAGATCATCATAGATTTGATCTAGAGCCAACTGTTTTTCGCTCTGAAAAAAAAAAATTAAGTCGTACGTTTGATTTAAATTAGTTTTTATATTGTAACGAAAATGTGTAGAGTAATACTAAAATTGTAGGCCATTATGGTTTAAAAAGAGATCACTTGTTTTTACATTTTCCAATTCATTCATATTAAAAAAAGAAAATAAATTAGAAATAAATAATAAAGAAAATAAATAGAAAATTATATTTGAATAGAAAATTAAGGTTGAATTATTTGATAGAGAGAAAAACGCAATAAACCGATATAATCTGCACAGATCTGCCTAATTGCTATACACTATTTTTGGTTTAAATATATAATACCTGACAAAGCGTACTCTGATTTATTTTAATTCTAATGTTTGTCTTTAATTTTAAAAGGTGTATCAGGATAGCCAAGTGGTATCTACATTTTATAAAGTAAACTCAAACATTAATTGCTAAGTACTTAAAATATTAGGCAAAGAAAGAGAAACAACTCAAAGTGTAATTACATTTAATGATAAAAATTTTATGGGATAATAAATAAAGTTTTATGACATATGATGAGTTTTTGGGTACCCATGGTTTCTTATCTTATAATTCATCTTCATTCGCATAAATTTGAATTCATTTGGAAACTACTTCGACTCAAAAAGACTTTCTTACTTAACTCTCAAATGTTAAACCCAAACTTGATTCGACTAAATAATACATGTTTGAAATGCTTTAAGTAAAATATTTCATTTCTTTCGTTTTTTTTTCAGTTTAATCGAATTCACAGTAATTGAAAGAACGCTAGACTTGGGCGTCATAAAACAAAATTTCAAATTACAAACCAAATAATGAAAAAAATTGATCTATTATAAGAGCAAATATAGTAGGACACAATGCATTGCACAGGTAATTCAATGATTACTATTATTTTCCTAATATTTCAATTATTAATTATTATTGTTAATTTACTAAACCCTTTGGTATTGATTTTACTTACTTCGAAATTTTGTAGGGCAGCTTGTTCTTCACTTAAAAATTTATGTTCAATATTTTCTAGTCGATAGCGTTTTAAAATTTCCGCCACCTCTATACGATTCTTATAGACTTTGTCCAGTTCCTTGAGCGGCTGTAAGTATTCTTCGGAACGACCACTGCGTACCTCTGCCGATTGCCGTTCAATTTGATTAATACGTTCTGTATAATACTGCTCACGCAGTTGACTAAATTGTTTTTCCAAATGCTCTACAAACAGTTAACAAAACTATTGTCATAAAAAAAATCTCCATCAATATATCTACTGAGCATACCTAAAATTTCTAAACATTCATTCCGTCGTCTTTCGATTTCATTAGCATCCATTTCGGACGAATCATCGGAATCAATTTCATTTGCCTCTTCATCGCTAGATTCGTGACCCTGACTAGAGTTGGAATGTTCAGATTCGGCACCCGATACGTCACCTTCAGCATCTGATTCGCCACCATTTTTCACAGGCATACTGTTTAACCAAAATGGTTTGGTTATTATTTTTAAGGATTGATGTTTCCGCGCAAAATGTTTCTCTGTTTTAACAGGTTTTAGTTCGAGTTTTTCTTTTAAAATAAAACACTCTTCACAAACAATATTTTTTCCCTTTTCTTTTTATTTCGTTCTGCAAATGTCAAAATCACGAAAATATTCAAGTGTTTATAACACAAGAGAACTGTAATGGAAAGTTAACTTTATTCACAGGGTGATCAATAAAGTAATAATTTTTGTTGTTTATTTGAAAGGTAGGTGGCGTTGTAGATTTGGAATTTTCAATAAAATATTTAAAGAAAGAAAATAAAGCAATTAAATATTGGCATATCGAATCGGGGTAGATCCAAACATTGTCTTTATGGTGAAATCAAAAGAAGCGTGTGCTTGCTGTAAGTAGTTAATGACGAGCAGATTTTCAGTTTCATTAATTGAGTGTGGTCCTTTGGGACATACAATGCCTGGCATAACTTTTAATTGATTAAATAATCTAATTGATTAAATAATTGAGTCTAAATTCATTGAACCAAAGGACAAAATCCAATAAAGTGAAAATATTTTCCTAAACATTTTGGTTACACAATGTGCAAATTTCAGAACTTCGAAACGCTCCCAGTAAAGGTCCCCTCTAGTTCGTATTAATAAGTCTGTAAGTACATAATGAAAATACTGACGAATGCGGAGGGCGGGGGGGGGGATTGAGTTACTAAATCATACATAATTAAGTTGAGAATAAATGCCGTGAAATTGTGCAGCTTTTTTCAGATGACATACCATATAGCATGAGTTCCCAATAATTGCCAAGAGGTTTAGCTGCGTTTTCAGGAATAAAATCAATACTACCGCAGAGTCTTTCAGGCGGGAGTGATGGAGACGAAAACTTTTCCAAAAGGAACATCACCATATTTTCTGAATTCCAACGTAGTGAACACCAAAAGGGTGTACGGCTGTCACAGATATCTCAACGAGATAGCGGAACGATATGATGTCATATCATATATCATATCGATACCGGGGCACAGTGGAATCCCGGGTAGCTGCAGAGCTGATGAACTGGCCAGGCGGGGAACGACCATCGAACTCTACGATGAATTCTCGACACTGGAGATCCCTATGAGAACCTGTAGGTTCATAATTGAGAATTAGATCGTCGATTCCGTCAACGACAGATGAGCGGTTTCGGACATGAATGAGGCGCGCACAATGGGTCTGCCTAAACTACAAAGGGGCGCGCTCGGTGTGGTTGTGGGGTCATTACGGGACATTGCATTAGGGGTGGGCAAACGTGGTGCATTAGTCTTGGCTACCTTGCAAATGATTTCTGCAGAACCTACAGGGATGAGGAAGAGGAGGAGACTCTCCTTCATCTGAAACAAGTACTTAGGTGCTTACTGTATGGATAGTCTAGAACTGGCAAAACCAGACATTTACAGTTTAAACCGCTTCATCAGGAGCTCCGAGTAGTTTCGGAAGATAGCGGAAAACTGTGGTAACACAATGGATTCTATGTGTCCATCCGATTCTCTTGGATGGACAGCCACTTCTAGCTACTGTTTTAAGAGTGGGAACATTCTATGATGTACCAATAGGTCAACTCCTAAAAGGTTTACTTGAGCTTACGATATAGCTTCCATGCCGCTGATGAGACTAGAACCTTCCAATGAAGTAGGAAAAAGAGTTTGGAAGAGTATACCCAGTGAAAGAAACTATGAAGGCAGACCCCATAATGAAGAGACCGAATGATCAGAACCGATCTGTGCGGTTTGAATCTATTTCAGAAGGTAACATCAGAGTATTTGTTCAGTAAAAGGCAGTTATCCTGACTGGAGGTGAACATCATCCTGAAATTTGCCAGGGCAAAAGGAAACTATGAGAGATCTACTATACATTAGGTATGCATATGTATATGTAGGTTTAGGACAATACAATAAATACTATGACCGCTGAGTTTGTTCTTTGCGGTTAAGTTAAGCAAGTTAAATTCGAATGAAAATTTTATTTTTCTAACGGCTTTAGCTGTACGTGCAACAAACTGTAATTGTTGTTGTAAAGCTACTACGCTGTTTTAAATTAAATTATACGCGATAGAATATTTAACAATTTCTTAAACGTTTCAACGTTAAAAGCCATAATTTTACTAAACGTTTCGTTAACACTACCTGATCATTACAGGAAAGGAAAAACAATAACAACAATTTTAGCATTGAGATAAAGAAGTAGAAAATGGGAAAATTTAATAACAATACTTTGTATTGCAAGATTCAACGCCTATACCGTAGAAAATAAGGTTTAATGTGCAACTGTGATCAGCATTGAGGGAAATACAGTGGCTCAAACGTATAATCGGACACTAGGCATGAGATTATTCAAATGCCAATTTTTCCACTACATTGGAAATATTTTAAAAAAAATTTTGATGCGGATTTATAGACAATTGGAAAAGCTTTTAAACAATATATAATACTTAGCATTTTGTATTTAAAAATATTTTCACGAAATTCATGTCAAACGCATAATTGGACAATCAAATAAAAGGCAGTGTTTTAACACTTTTGCTTTTATTACTGCTTTCAAACCTAGAGGCATCAACCGCATGAGATTGATGTAAAATTTCGAGGTTATGTTGTTTCATTCTCGCCTAATTTTGTTGATTCAACTGCTCCACTGTGTTGGTACTGGATTTATAGAGTTTACGGGCAAATTTTTCCCAAACATGCTCAATGATGTCGAGATCAAGAGCCTGTGCCGGTGTTTACAGCGGATTTGAACAATTATGGATAAGCTACAGTTTCTTGATCTCAATGATGTCGAGATCAAGAGCCTGTGCCGGTGTTTAGAGTGGATTTGAACAATTATGGATAAGCTAGAGTTTCACAAAGGAACGTTGTCCTGGTAAAAACAAATGTGTCCTATATATTTAACTCATTGGCACTTTGTTTCACATTCTGTTTTAAAATGTCCATATATTGGAATGAATCCATTTGACTGTTTATATAATGAACATGCCCTACTTCTGCACTGAAAACACATTTCCATACCAGCACCGAGACGCTGCCATCCTTGAAAAAAGCCTGAGTATTGTTAGGCCAAATGTACTGCATTCCATCTGATCCATGTTGGTTAAATTTACTCACAGACTGCGTTCGAAACCATTACATTTTATGTTGATCTAAACACTAATCATCCGAGCTATAATACTCCCAAATAGACCTTCTGAATAGCTTCTTCAACCTTTGAAATATAAACGTATTAAATATGTATAGGCAGTTAGGTTCTTATTCCCACGTTGAAGAGATTTTTGGAATAAGCGTGTATTGTACATATATTGAGCACTGTTCTTAGAGAGCAGTGCTATTGGTCCATAATTATCTTGAAAGTGAATATTACCAAGTTAGAGAGGTTTCGTATGCATCAAACAGATGTAGACCGATTTATATTTTATTGAGGATATATATTAACCACTTCCGAAGATGTAAAGAATCGAAATCTCTAAATACTCTACAAATTGTTGGGGTATAGATGGCAGGCAATCTAAAGTCTAAAGATCAAGATTACATGTTCTTCAATGTGGAGTGAATGGAGAAGAAGTTTTTGCGACTTAAAAAGACAAAAGAAGTCAATTGATTGGTGAACTCAACTTGCTTTATATTATTCTGCAAGATCTTAATTTCACTTGATTTTTGCTTCGGTTAATCTGAAGTTGGCTGGTGGCAATACTGGCTTTACGGCATTTGTTGTTATTGCATTATAAGAATACAACTCTGGTAACTCATATAAATTACAAGTATGAAGCACTGTAAGAAGTTGGTGGCATAAAGGCAATAAACAGATTACTGTACGATTTTAAAACTAGATTTGGTACGAGTATCTCGACCTCAAAAGTCGAGGTCTATTAATTCATTAGAATGTCATTACAAATTATATTATAATTATTACGAGCTGAATAAGGTAGCCTTTATACTCGGTGTAGTGTAACAGGACAGAGTTCTCTGGTAGGAATTGAACCCATGACATACATAACATAATTGGCCATTACAACCCTTCAGTCAGGATTACGGCCAAGCTTCTCACACCAGTTGTGTGTGTTAATTTTATACATAAGTGGCGGGACCTACAGTTTAAAGTCAACTCCGAACAACAGATTTTTGGGAAACTTTTCATGGCAATTTTATTTACTCTCAGAGTTTTTGCCAGAAATCTGCTGAGAGGAAGTCGCCGAGGAAATATTTTTTCTTATTTCGTTTTTGATGTCTGACCTGGGGGGTTTGAACCAGGGCCTTTCGTCTAATAAGCCAATACACTACCCATTAGTCTACGGTGACTTGAAGCCATGACCCTTACGCTAACCATTAGACTACCAGGCCACCGCTCATTACGGAGAGTTATTTTGATGGATATAAGGCAAGCCCCACTGAATTTCAGACCATAAGTACTGCTGGTTAAATTATGAGGAAAAAGGGAATTATAAATTAAAAATTTCCTGATGCTGAATTCCTTGGCAACTTTTTGTAATCATTAGCTCTCTTGTGGCATATCTGCTAGTGAAGGTATAGGAGGATTGTGGTTAGCTAGCGGTTTAATAATCACCTTTGTTGGCTTAGAGTCTCAGAGCGTATAAAAAGTTACAATTAGATTGAATATGAACCTTCCGCCTTTGATTCAACTTTTAAACGAGATAGGCTTTCTACGATCCTATCAATTTCTAAATTTAGAATTGAAATTTCTTATTTTCTGATTACGTTACAAGATAAATTCAACGTGAAAGTGAATCAGTCAGTATGTTTATTACTTACATATGTCAGAGTATAAAATTATATTGTGATATATGTAAACACATTTCATTAGAATATAAATGTTAATTATTTAAGTTTAAAAAGATAATACAAATGAAATTTAATAATAGATTTACAATAACATTCCATTTCCGTTTAAACACCAGAGCCTTTATTAGCGACGAATTGGAAATATACAAAGAAATGAAAATAAAAATTCAGATCGAAACAGTCCAGGATAAGACAACTGGTAATTAATGGAATACCAGTAGCATGTTTCTGTAAGGCAATCGTTTAGAGACAATCGTTCTTGTGATATTGAATGTGAATTTGTTTTTCGTCTGATATTGTTTTCTAGAGAAACAAGTATAAAAAATGCTATCGTACTCAGTTAACGCCAGTTGGTGTTATAACGGGTGATTTTTTTGGGCTTGGTTTTTGCCGATCTTTAAAGGAAATACACAATTTTATTTAGAGCGATTATTAAATGCCTACCATTTACTTTTGAAATATTATTTAACGTAAATATTGCCTGAGGCTATGCTGCAGTAGCTCCATCCATAAGATCTGTAATACTGTCTATAAGGGGTGTAATTGTGGTTTTAAAACGTAACCCTAATTGCTCAACATACTCGCCTGTTAATAACTCGATGGCACGGCGTGCCTTGTAATATGTGGCATCGTCTTATTGAAATCGCAACCGTTTTTGTTATGAAAACAAAATCTCAATTAAAGTCAAAAAATACTAAGTAAACGCTATAGAAAGTTTTCAAGGCTTATTAACGAGATTTTGTTCAAATCAAACAGACTGTAATTAATTCTCTTTCATGTTATTTCAGAAATTCCGTAAACTTTTCAGACAAAGCAGGTTTCTGCATGTATGATAGGTTATTTTCAAATCATTTTTCGCTTCTATCTCCTGTCCCAAAACGATGACCTATTTCTTTACTATGGAATAACAGAACCAGATAAATCTAGGTCCATCTGGTTGTCATTCACGTAACTTGGTCTGATAATCAATTAAAATTCAGACAATTTATTGCCAGTGTGAAGTCGCCGTTGTCTAGTAGGTACTGTGTTGGCTTATTAGACGTGAGGCCACGGTTCAAACCCCAGGTCAGACATCTTCAACAAAATGAAATTTGAAAAAATATTTCTTCGGCGATTTTCTCTCAGTAGATTTCTAGCAAATAAAATTGCCATGATGCCATGCCATTCTCAAAAATCTATCGTTCGGAGTCGACTTTAAACTGTAGTTCCTGCAACTCATCTATAAAAATTAACACACACAACATAAATGATGTAAGAAGCTAGGCCGTAATCTTGACTAAAAAGTGTTGACTTTCTCTCAGCAGATTTCTGGCGAAAACTCTGAAAGCAAATAAAATTGCCAAGAAAAGTTTCTCAAAAATCTATCGTTCGAAGTCGACTTTAAACCGTAGTTCCCGCCACTCATGTATAAAAATTAACAGGCACAACATAAATGATGTAAGAAGCTAGGTCGTAATCTTGACTAAATAGTGTTGTAATGACCAATTATGTGTGCATGAAATTTATCGCCAATTTAAAGGGATTTAAATATTAAGACCTTGAAGCTGCCGTAGTCTAGTAGGTACTGTGTTGGCTTATTAGACGAAAGGCCAGGGTTCGAAAAAATATTTTTTCGGCGACTTCCTCTCAGCATGTTTCTGGCAAAAACTCTGAGAGTAAATAAAATTGCCATGACAAGTTTCTCAAAAATCTGTCGTTCGGAGGTCCCGCCAGTCATGTATAAAAATTAACACACAACATAAGTGGTGTAAGAAGCTAGGCCATAATCCTGACAGATGGGTTGTAATGGGCAATTATGTATGCATGTATGTGTGTATGTATGACCTTGAAGTCGGAGTGACATTGTCCTAGGATGGTATATTCTTAATTGGGAGATAGACATGTTGGCGGGGTCTTTCTGCCGGAATTATATAAGAAGTGCTAACATAATCCTTACGATAATACTTCTTTACACTATCATACATACCTAGCGGTGGTGTTATAGCAGGCCTCAGTGTTTCCAAATTGTATTGTTTTAAAACTGCCTATCTAAATATATGTTTTGTTTTGTGTTTTTGTTTTTATTTCGAGTGTTTTTCTTGTTTGTAATTTCTTAATAAAAAAAATAGGAATTATCAATTGCAAATGTATTAAAGCAACTAACTGACAGTATTTCTTTTCATGCAAACATTTCAAGAAAAATCTCAAATCATCATAATGATCATTTATGATCATCATTATTATTGGTAAGAATTGAATATAATTTGCATATAAAGCTTTGGTCTTTCTATTCAATTGCATTTAAACGTGTTTTTAACATCTTCGATCAATAAGAGTTTGAAAATATTTTTCTTTTTTAACTTTAAGAGAAAAGCGAATATGTTTGTGAAGCAAAGGATCGGTGTTATTCTGAGCGCTATATTGTGCATATGCGAAATAAAGCAAGTGTTTGGTGGTGTAAGTTATCAATTTATGTGAAGTCTTATAAAATTAATGTAAAGTAAAGCAGTCGGATGCACTTTGCGGTGATTGTGATATACATACGCGTCTACATATTGTATTTGTACTATACCATAATCAAGATCGATTCCTTAGCTCAGCCTCGACTATTCGCATAATAAATAATAATTAAAAACGAATGTTAAGGCTATTAAAAACAAAAAAAAAAAATCAGTACCTCATATACATACTAACGATCAATTGAAGCTTTAAGTAAGCTTTATAATAGAGAACCGATCTAACAAGGACTGTAGATTTGTTATCTTCATAATTGAGGAGCCAAGTTTAAACTTAATTTAACCAAATTCCGTATGATAAGAAACTTTTAGCAGCCCCCAGGTTTCTTATAAGGGAAGCTAAGTACATAAGTCGCCATAGTATAGTAGGTAGTGTGCTGGCTTATTAGAAGTGTGGCCACGGTTAAAAGATTAGAGAACAAAATGAACAATTAAAAATATTTTTACGGCGACTTCCTCTCAGCAGATTTCAGGCAAGAATTTGAGAATAAATAAAATTGCCATGAAAAGCTTCATAAAAAACTGCCATTCGGAGTCTCATGTATAAAATTAACACACTCAACAAAAGTGGTGTGAGAAGATAGATTGTAATCCTGACTAAAGCGTTGTAATGCCCAATTAAGTACGTATGTAAGTACATAAGATAAGATTTCATTCTGAAAGTATACGCTGACTTTGGCACTCATGAAATAAGTTTGTTTTAAAAAATAAATTTCATCAATAATTACGAATAAAATCTTTAAATAAATGGACACACAAAAAGAAGTGATTTATTCGTGAAGATAAGAAAACCTAAACCATTTTCGTTATGGTAACCATTAAAACAACTTCCCAAGTATCCTCGCCTATGATTTAATTTTATTTTCTTCAAAATACTTCTTTAGGATCAAACAAATCGATTAAAATGTTTCCAACGATACTAACAATAAGTCTTTGTTGTATTTCCAGGCAACACCAGATCAAATGCTTGCTGCAGGTAATCTTATGCGTGATGTTTGCTTGCCCAAATTCCCAAAGGTGACAAAGGATATTGCTGACGGTATTAGAGAGGGTAATTTGCCCAATGAAAAGGATCCCAAATGCTATGTCAACTGTATATTAGAAATGATGCAAACGGTAATGATTGACAAATTCATACAAATGAACGTCACCAAACAGTTTAACAAAAAAAAAAAAATATTTCATGTTTACAATTTACAGATGAAAAAAGGCAAATTCTTATATGAAGGATCCCTCAAACAAGTGGATATCTTAATGCCTGACGATTTCAAGGATGAGTATCGAGCAGGCTTGGCTAAATGTAAAGATGCTGCCAATGGCATTAAAAATCATTGCGATGCTGCATATGCGATTTTCACCTGTTTACGAGGCGAAATAACTCGATTTGTATTCCCATAGGCATGGCAAAATATCAGAATAATAGATCATAATGCATAAGTTTTTCGTTATCATTAGTTCGTTTGGTATGTTCGTCAAAGTTTGCATTTTCAAATAAAAACTATTGTGCACATTTAGATTATGAAAGTAAAATTTGTGCGATAGATACACAAATATATATGTACATACATGCATACAATGTAAACATTAATATTTTCTTATGATATCCATACGATAATAACATAATAGTTGGGAGTGTACGTAATTTTACAAAATTTTTAAGACCCAATACTGTTTAGATATGCTCATAAGCAGCTGTTAGTTTGTCTCTCAATAATATCATCCAGTATATGTTAAGCTTGGAAAGAGTCTTGGCCTCTCGTTATCTTCCCATTCGCCAGGTACAGCTTTGACCTTATCACCAGCCTGGAGGTGCCTTTCTTCCGAACTCATCTTTCAGCATATGGTCGATCATTTCCACATGACCCTATATCCAGTTAAAGGTGATCCTTTTTCAATTGCGTATATGACTCAGCACGCCCATATAGTTCCATGATAATCTCATGTTAACCTTATAGGAATTCAGAATTCTGTATTATTTTAAATTTGGTCTTTAACCTTCTTCATTTCTTACATCAAAATCGTTATCGCTTAGCCATTGAAACCGTCTACTATAGGTTGCTTCTGGTAGAGTATGGACTCCATAGGCTTAATTTAAAATAAACTTTACAAAAAATTCGTTTACATGTACTTGCTTTGCGTCAACTTTTTCTCTTAAGTTGGCTCTGTTCACTAGTTCCCGCATTCATGTGATTAAACTTTTCAGGATTTCTCTTTATGGGGAGGGAATATATTTATGCTGACATTGGTTTATGCTGACAAAATAGCAACTCTTGAGTTATTGGAAATAAATATTCAGCCTTAACGAAAGACTGGACAGCGCAATGCAATTTCATAGAATGTTCCTCATGGTTTCATTCTCCTTGAAACAGAAGCTGCACTTTTTCCCATTCTTAAGTCGTAAACAACTGAGGCAACACAATCACTGATAATTGATTCCTAATAGAAAACATGCAATCCACCTATGTTTCCTTTTCTAAAGTTCCTCTTCTACTAATCAGGCCTGCTGCAGGTCTTGGAGAAGTCAAGAACCTGATTCTCTAGTTAGCCCTACAATAGGACTCTGGACTAAGCCTTTAAAGTCTGTGGCGAATGTATCTCCTCTAGCAATTTCTTTGCAAATTACAACTTTGTTCACTACAACGAGTTGGAGGAAATGATTAAAACCCTTTACCTATCAGTCGCCATTCCATCGAATACGAAGTCAGTAATGTCAATGAATAGAAATAGAATTATATTAGCTTGAATGACACGTGGCTACTTGCTTTCAGGTGTGTAAGAATATCCTGCTTATAAGTACTGTCATGCAAGAATTTTTTAAGTTCTTATAGCCGGGGATTACTGTTCATTGAAATAAATTTTGGACAAAGTTTGTTTATTTAAACACCACTTATGCGGTCATAGATGACTAGGATTCTTATAAACATACATACATACGTAATTGGTCATTACCAATCTTTAGTAAGGATTACGGCCTAGCTTCTCACACCACTTATGTTGTGTGTGTTAATTTTATACATGAGCAGCGGGTCTTACAGTTTAAAATTGACTATGAACGACAGATTTATTGAGAAACTATTCATGGCAATTCTAATTATTGTCAGAGTTTTTGGCAGAAATCTGCTCAGAGCAAGCCACAGAAGAAATGGATGGTAATGGAGTCGAAACATAAAAACATTTTTCATTTAACCACACCACTTTTTAATGTACTTTTTTTATTTTGTAGAAAATATAAATTTAACTAAAGGTACCGTATGACTCAATGCTGTAATTAAATTAAAACTAAAGATTAACAATAAAAAAAGAAAAAAAAACAAAAACAAAAGCAAAAAATCAATTTCAAAAATATTTGTTGATAAACCGGAAATCCAACATCAAACAGTATTACAGGCCGTCAAATGGTAGACTGGAAGTAGAAGATAGTCATCGTCGAGTGCTTTTTCTTTTTACTCATCTTTTAATTCGGGTATATCAAAGCCGCGTTCGGTCATTAGATCCAACATGCAAAGACCGTTGGCATGGGCATTTTCACAGCTATTAATGGAAAAAATAATTTTAAATTGAAACGATATTTAAATGATTCTAGTAGACACTGTTATTTACTTACTTTTCAGTAACAGCACTGTTTCTCGTATTACATTCATCGATAATTTCGCCCAAATCATCTTTGCGCTCAGAAAACATGGAGCCCATTAGGTCAAGCATTTTATTTTTCTCCATAATATGTTGCTCGGTGTCTATCTGGCATTTAGAAAATAAATTCATCTTAAGCCAATCAAATATTTTTTTTGCAAAATATTTACCAATTCAAATTGTTTCAGTAAACAAAACCGAAAGCATTTTGATGTTTGCTGTGCATCTCGTACATTTTTCACCACCTCAATAACATGTTCTATTAAAAAGAAATTTTACAAAACCGTTTTAAACGTTTTTCTTATGAAATTGAATTTTTAATTTTACCTTCTTCTGGCTTAATTTCACAGTCCTCACCAAACGACATTAAAGCATCGGCAACATCTTTTACAGTCATTTCATCACCACCCTGTGAAATGAAAAAAAAAAAAACAGTTTTTCATTGTTCCTTTTGGTCCCCTGATCAAAATACTTACAAATGCCACTGCAACAATGGCCAGGAATATTAGTGATTTTGTTAAAAGCTTCATGTTGCAAATTGTACACTTTCGGCGAAAGTGTTTTCGTAATTTATTTACTTTTCCGTTGGAAATTTCTGAAAATAATATTTTTCACTTCACTTTCAAGTATTAAACGCAACAATTGATTGCTTCTCACAGTATATATACGCTCGCATCGTTCGTAGTCAAAATTAATTGCCTGACTATTCGTGTTTTATTGTATTAAAAAACTTTGTATCTGATCATTTCAGAACAGAACAAATAAAAATATTTTACAATTTTTTGTTTATGTGTTGTCGATTTAATCAATTTAAAACGTATAATTAAATTCATTTAAAAACTTCCTGTTTAAATATGGAAATCTTGTTGAACTTAAAAAATAAAAATGAAAACAAAATGTCGAATTGATTCTTTTTAAGAATCTTGGTTTCAAATTCTTTGATTTTCGACATAGAATTGCTTGTCCAACGTCAATACATACATACATAATTGGCCATTACAACCCTTCATTCAGGATTACGGCCTAGCTTCTCACACCAATTATATTGTGTGTGTTAATTTTATACATGAGTGGCGGGACCTACAGTTTAAAGTCGACTCCGAACGACAGATTTTTTTTGAGAAACATTTCATGACAATTTTATTTACTCTCAGAGTACTCTGGCCTTTAATTTAATAAGCCAACACACTACCTTATAGACTACGGCGACTACAACATCAATACTATTTGTAAACGAAATACTTCCCCGAAAACTTTTCCTTCTTACGTAAAAACTTTTACTGGCTATGCATTATTATTCGTTTGTGAATTTTCGTTTTAATCGATTCGTTTGTATTTCATCGTTAAAGAGTAACTAACATAATAATTCAAACCCTAGCTCAGACATATCGAAAAGTTCAGAGATCTTTTAGCAACCTTCTGCCAAAACTCTGAGAGTAAATAAAATTGCCACCAAATGTTTTGCAAAAATCTGTTTTTGATGTCGATATTAAACTCTAAGTCCCGTCACTCATGTATACAATTAACACAGACACAACATAAGTGGTGTGAGAAACTATGTGGTAATCCGTACTAAATGTTAATTATGGCAACCGTCTCTTCGATTTTCAAATTACAATAACAAAACTAAACAAAGAACTGAAAATGATTATGATAACTAACCATGTTCTAGAAGTTACCAAATCAAAAATACAGTAAATGAAGTATAGACTCACCATAGACTAGTGGGTAGTGTGTTGGCCTATTAGACGTAGGGCCACTGTTCAAAGCCCAGGTCAGATATCTTCTCAATAGAACGAAATATAAAAGAATAAACTTGCTCTCAACCGATTTCTGGCAAAAACTCTGAGAATAAATAAATTTGCCATGAAAATGTTCTCAAAAATCTCTCGTTCGTAGTCAACTTTAAACTGTAGGGCCCACCATTCACGAATAAAATTAACACCTACAATATATGTGGTGTAAGAAGCTAGGTAGTAATACCGACTAATCCTATTTGTAATTAACGCATGGCCAAGTAAAATAATTTATTCAATATTTTTCTTTTATTTTTGTGAAGCCAAATAAAAAATAAAAATTAAAAAAAAAAATAGTTTGATAGCGAGTTAAGACAGGAAACCCAATAAATTAATAAATTAATACAATACAAAAGAAAAATGTTATTAAAAATCGAATCTAAAGCGATGACAACTCTAATAATGGAGTTTCAGTTTATGGGCTTTCAGCTCATTGCCAATACACTTATTGATTTGATAGGCCGTTTCGCAGGGTTCTGTTGCTTTAATCACGGCATTACAATTATTTGCCGTTGCCACAGCAATAGAGACAACCAATGGATTTTGCTGGGATACCATGCCAGCAATGTGGGCAGTAGTTTTCAAAGACAACAAGTTATTTTCCATCTGAAATGTGGGTACAAAAAAAAAAATCAAAGAAAACCTTAAGAACTCAATGTAGTTCACTTGCCATTTTAGTTTTCTTTAACATGCAAGCCATTAAGCACTTTTCCTTTTTGGTGGGATTTTCTGTCAGCATTAGAGATTTTTCCATAAGTTTTTTATCCATTTTCAGTTCTTCCACGCATTCGAATTTTGCCTTGTCCAATAAATCTTGAAACTCTTGCATGCCTTTAGTAATATCGCGTTTAGAACGTTTAAAGTTATCGCTTATTGAGTTACCCAACGGACTGGCGAATGGTTTGCGAAAGCCTTTCGAATCTCTGATGGCATTACCGTAGTATGTTTTAACCTGAAATTAATGTCACGAAATACTATTTAAAAGAGCAACAAATACAGGTGAGCATAGATATGACGTACACTTTTACTACAGCCGCCTTGGAAATATGCGATTACAATTAAAGTAATGACTGCCGTTGAAATTCTCATTTTGATTGAAGTAATGTTTCACTGTACGAATTCTTAATGACTTGCTTAAAGCAAAGCAATCTGCTTTTATATTTGAATTTCTCGCTGTAAAAGCATTTTGCTGAAGCTTAATAAATTAAATTCAATGAAAATATTCGTTTTCTTTAATTTGCCCTTCTTAAAGGTCAATGTAAAGTTCGGTAATAAAAACCATGAATGACAATGAATAGTAAAATGAATTGAAAAGAAAAAATTCTTTCTTCAAAAGAATTCTTTCAGTTTTTTCGGAACTGTTTTAAAACAGTTGACCTTAAATTGTTCTATAGCTAGGCATACGTGCCTAAATTTACCCAATGAAACAAAATCCGTTTAAAATAGCACCAATTGGAAGGCATGCCAACTTAGTTTTTTTTTTAGAGAAGAGAATCTAGGGTTCTACTTTATGGGATCCATTATAAGCTCACAAATTAAAACTTTAAAGTCTACAATAAAAACATTTACGAGCAGGCTAACTTCGACCTTATGTTCAGTGTCATGTAACAGACCAGATGTTTTGGTGGCCATCGCAACCACAACCCTCGTGTTAATAGTCTAGCACGCTACCAACTAGACTACGGTGGCACACATAATACTCATTGTTGAACCTTATCTGATCGCAACATACCTATTTACGTAGCTTAAAATTCGCTAATATCGTTTCCAGAATTTTTGGCTTATTAGACGTGAAGCTACTACTGTTCAAATCCCAGGTCAGACATCTCCAATAAAACCAAATGCGAAAAAATATTTCTTCGGTGATTTTCTCTCCCTTAGCAGATTTCTGACAAAAACTCTAAGAGTAAGAAATTTGCCATGCTGTTGGTTCTTTTTTTAATCATGCCATTCTTTCCATTTGGATAGGGTGGGATGCATGTACACAAGATAAAGTTTCTGACTGTAGTGAAAGTGGCGACCTCCAAAACGATTTTTGTCTTGCTGTATTCAAGTCAACACGTATCCTCCACGTGCCCGCTACTGGATGACATTCTAGCATCTGCTAGATATTAACTAATGAGTACAAAGTCCAACGTGAGTAGGGCTTGGAACCCACCAAAATCAATTCACAAGCCTCTATAAAGATTCTCTCAAACGACCACAGCAAACGCTTAAAGGACAATGGACATGGAACGTTGGCACGTTTCACAGCGTTGACGCTTCCGCTCAACTGGCAGATTTCCTCATGAAATGCAGGACTAACGTCACTGTCATACAGGAAATGTCATAAAATAACAGTGACAAAACTTCTTAATCTGGGTTCACTAAATCCTTTTAAAACCATAAATGAGCATTTATTTCTTCTAAACTTAATTAAGGGAAAATATTATCCACATAGTTTTACACAAAGAAAAGGAATTTATCTGCCTACTACCATATTAGAATAGCAATCATCCGAACATATCATAAAAAACTTTACTGGCAATTGTATTGAGTTCGACAACCCGTCCGTAACTCTTAATCACTTTCTCTTCTACGTTAATTAAGCAAAGTGTCACAATAAAGATTGCTTTAAAATTTTTATAATTTTTATTCACTATAATTAAATAAAAGAATATTGTTGTTAAATTTAATATTTTCATCTGCTATTTCACATTTTATTGTATCAGGAGAACTGGTATGAAATGAGAGTTTTTTTTGTGAAAATAAACCCCTAATTTTTAATGGTTAATTAAAAACATTTTACTCAGTGCCACCAAATTTTCGACTTCCACTGCTCAGCCAATGCATTTCCCATAGCCGAAAGCAAATAGTAGTCAGAAAAAGCCAGGTCTGGTGAGTATGGTGAATGAGATAGCAGCTTCCAAGTCAGGTTACAAAATAACTTTGCGTATCTGGTGGCCTATTCTGGTTGTTTTTTGATCCATGCATGGTTCAAGTTGACCATTTGATGTCATTAGCGATCTGTATTAACGGCTTTACCAGGTTTTATAAGCTCATGACTCATCACACCTTTCTGGTCCACTCAGACACACAGCACACAGTCTTCCAGCCAAATCCATTTGGTTTTGTAATCAAAATTGGTGGTTATTTTGGATTAATCCTTGAATTTTTCCTTTTAGGATTCTAAAAATAAATCCATTTTTCATCGTCCATAACAGTTCGATTCAACACCGACTTTTTGAAGCAAAATTTCCCAAGTGCTTTTCGATATTCCATCTGTCATTCGATACATTCGATACATGAGGCACCCATTATGCAGATTTTTGGATCTTTCCTTTTACAGCAGCAAACGTACATATTGAAGAATTATTCGAAATAATTAAGGTCTAGACTAGATAGGTTTGAAAAACTATCGACTTAGTTTGGGTTGCAAATATTTTTTTTCTGGTTGTAAAGTAATTTGAATTAAAGCCGCCATAGTCTAGTAGGTAGCCTGTTGGCTTATTAGACGAAAGGTCGCGGTTCTAATCCCCTAAAAAACGAAATATGATAAAAATTTTCTTCGGCGACTTTCTCTCAGCAAATTTCTGACAAAAACTCTGAGAGTAAATAAAATTGCCAAGAAAAGTTTCACGAAAATCTTTCGTTCGGAGGCGGCTCTAAACTGTAGATCCCGCCACTCGTGTATAGAATTAACACACATAACGTAAGTGGTGTGAGAAGCTAGGACGTAATCCTGACTGAAGGCTTGTAATGGCCAATTATGTTATGTATGTAAAGTAATTTAGAATTAATTACGGTATCACAAAGTGCCTAAATGCTGGCCTAAATGGGGCCTCTTTCTACGAGGGGATCCGCCACTTACACACGTTTTGATCAGTGTTGAAAAATTCAGTACATTAGTACTTTTTTCAGTACTTTTTCATTTCAAAAATACCACAGCACCCTCACTACACTTTCAGTACATTTTTATCATTACATATTTTATGGTTTGCGCTTTTCAACTATTAATGGGTTAGCAACATGTTCAACGTAATGCTAAAGATAGAATTAGAAAAAAAACATTTGAAAACAAATTTAATCACTCAAAACCTTCTAATTAGGCCTTTTGATTAAATTCATGCACAATTTTCTTCTTAAATCTTTAACTGGCTTGGTGTGCAAGTAAATAACCTTGTAATCACCATTACATTACTGTAGTATTACTCTTTTAAACAGTAGTGTTAGTGATTTTCCCATCATATAGCAAATTTGTTTTTTTTTTACCACAAAAAACTTTCTTTCTTGCAAACACCAATTCTACAACATTTGTTTAAATTTATTGTGTTGGTTTACAAATAATTTTGAAACTCACCTCTTAACAACTGCTCATCCACTTACACCCTCTCTTTCTCTTCGTTGTTCCAATGCAATTTACTTTTACTGCACACACATTTAAAAATATATGCCTAAACACCATGTATGTATGTGCATGAATCTACGCACAAAAACAAAAAGCACTTTTTCACATTCAAGGCCATACACTAACAGCACAACATATATATTTTTACTTTTTTTCTTTTGATATAAACCGATTACTATGCCATTGTACTCCAACTAGGGAGTTTTCAATTTTTTTTACTTATTAAAACCTTTTTTGTTGTTGTTGTTGTTTTTATTTTTTGACTTTCAAGGCCTTGCATTAACCACAGCATTTCACTTACATCTGATCTTTGCCATTTCTTTCTAATATACACCGGTACTGATGTACTCCATTTTGAAAAATTTTCTTATTATTCTTATAGAACAAGAAAGAAAAAAATTTACTTCAAGCCTTTTTATTTCATTAGCATTTTTATATTAATTCTTAAAAAAAATTACACACGCTTGTTTTAACATAATACTCAATATATTCATTATTTTATAAACACAATTTTTTATTTTTTCTTATAAGGAAACTTTAATTTATTATTTCTACTTTCAATTTTAACCCGGAAACACTTCCACTTACACCTTCTTAAAAAGAACGAAAATTACTACTAACCGGCTGCCGGCTGTTGCCAATATACACTATGACAAATTTAAAAACCAACAACAACAACAAGAACAAACGCAACAGGTTGTTTACCTCTTTCCTTCGCTCTTTTTATTTTAAAAAAGAATATTTGACGCGAGCGGAACATTTCATAAAAACTTAACGAAAGTAAATTAAATTACAACAAAATTTTGCATGCCTTATATATTATAAACGCATTGTTATTGTAAATGAAAAGAAAAGAATAAAGAAACCAATATTTTTTTATTTGTTGTCAAACAATGTTAAGTTCTTCCATTCTATACTCTACACATTCTACAGCTAACAACACCCTTTTCTCTCTGTCCATAATTTTCAAATGCATGCATAACACCCGAAAAAATAAGTTTGTAGGAAACCGAAAGTCATTTAAATTCACATGAAGCCGAATGCATGAAGAAAGTTTTTTTTTACATTTTTATAAATATGTATGGTTAGACCATTTCGTATTGTGAATGAATGCATGAATAACAAAACGAAGGAATTTGTGTGTGCATGAAATCGAAGTTTTGTTGACTGTTGTTTTTGTACATACACAGCATTGAACTTGAGTACTGTGGTGAATAATATTAGGACATAATGAGAGAAAACAGTAAAATAACATGATTGCATTTGTTGTTGTTTGTTTTTACAGAGAGGAAAGAGTGTTGTTTGCTCTAAACATTGTTTGACGACAAACAAAAAAATAAAACATTGATTTGTTTATTCTTCTCATTTACAATAACAATGTGTGTCTAATTTATAAGGCATGCTAAACTTTGTTGTAATTTGGTTTACATTTCGTTAAGTTTTTATGACAAATATTCGTCAAATATTCTTTTTTAAAATAAAAAGAACGAAGCAACCTGTTGCGTTTGTTCTTGTTGTTGTTGTTTTTTAAATTTGTCATAGTGTTTATTGGTAAAAGCCGATAGCCGGTTAGTAGTAATTTTTGTTCTATTTAAGAAGGTGTAAGGGTAAGTGTTTCCGGTTTAAAATTGAAAGTAAAAATAATAAATTAAAGTTTCCTTATAAGAAAAAATGAAAATGAAATGAAATGAAAAAAAAAATGTTTATAAAATAATGAATATATGTATTGTGTTAGAACACGCGTGTGTAATTGTTTATTAATAATTAATATAAAAATGCTAATGAAATAAAAAGGCTTGAAGTAAATTTTTTTCTTTCTTGTTCAATAAGAATCACAAGAAAATTTTCAAAATGGAGTACATCAGTACTAGTGTATGTTAGAAAAAAATGCCAAAGATCAAATATAAGTTGTGTTGTTGTTAATGCATGGCCTTGAATGTTAAAAAATAAAAACAACAACAACAAAAGAAAGGTTTTAATAAGTAATAAAATTTGATAACTCCCTAGCTGGAGTACAATGGCATAGTAATTGGTTTATATCAGAAGAAAAAAATGAAAAATATATATGTTGTGTTGTTAGTGTATGGCCTTGAATGTGAAAAAGTGTTTTTTGTTTTTGTGCGTAGATTCATGCACATACATACATGGTGTATAGGCATATATTTTTAAATGTGTGTGCAGTAGAAGTAAATTGCATTGGATCAACGAAGAGAAAGAGAGGGTGTAAGCGAATGAGCAGTTGTTAAGAGGTGAGTTTCAAAATTATTTGTAAATCAACAATGAATTTAATTTGTTATGATGCTTGCAAAACAAATGCCGTAGCATTGGCGTTTGCAAGAAAGAGAGAAAATGTTGTGTTTGTGGTAAAAAAAACAATCTGCTATATGATAGGTTAATCATAATACTGTTTAAAAGAGTAATACTACGTAATGTAATGGTGATTTCAAGGTTATTAAATATTTTAAGAAGAAAATTGTGCAAGAGTTTAATCAAAAGCCTAATTAGAAGTTTTGATTTGTTTTCAAAATTTTTTTTATATATTTTAAAGCTTGTCCTTATTTTTTTAATATTTTTTAAATTTAATTTTTATTTGTAATTTTTTTATTTATTCTTTAATATAATTAATTTTTATATTTTTATTTTTTTATGCCTATGCAAATTTAATATTTATTAATCAGCAACTAAATTAGAAATTTAGATTTGTCAGAGTTTGTGTGCCTCCATCTGAGGAGAAATTTAATACTTTTACTATTCTTTATTAATTTTTCCACAAATAGTACTCTGCTACAATGTAGCACGACACAAATAAAATTAACATATTTAAGTTTCAGTATGAGAGGAGGTATGGTACGTTCTGTTCCGTTCCGTTAATTTCCGTTGACATTGGGGCTTTTACATTCTATTACTTTTAGGATCAACTGTTTTTGTTTTGTATATGCCGTTAGTTTTTCTGTTGCGTTTCGTTCGTATATTAAATACGTACGAAACGTAAATATTGTTTTATAAAAGTACCATTTGATTACGTAAAAGTACTCTTTCAGTTGTACTGCAGTATCATTTCAAAATTAAAATTTTACAACACTTGTTTTGTTAGTGCTTTGAACTTCATTTGATTTATTTAACGCCGTAAGATATTCTATATTTTTTTATAACCACTTCAATTGAATGTATTTATTAAACACCATCTGGTATTGATAAGTTTTTGTTGTATTTGAATATTTGCTGTTACGATTACAATTGATGCTATCGATTGGTATTAGTAAGTTGGAGTAAAAAAATGTTTGTAGTTGTCTCGATTTCATCGCAAGCAAAGAAACGAGGTTTAGCCAAGAGAAGTTATTCCTAATGAAATCACTTTAAGGGCGTTATCCATCCATGTACGTGTCCAGCTTGAAATAATGAATCAAAAAAATCCAATCCAAAGACAATATTTTTTAATTCATCTGCATGCTTATCACGGAAGCATCGATTGATTTATTCCACCCGACCCTCAAAACGATTTTAAGTCAACGGTAATAATTAAAAGTTGGCTTTTATCGATTTAATATACCAATGGAATATCAAAACCATTTAAAATTTGAACACGATTTCCTGAATAATCTCCTATCCACCTACAAATCTAATGAAATAATCTTATTTGTACAGTTCATTCCAAAATGTAATAATTTTAAACAAGATTGCGTAAGTGTGCAATAATTTATTTAAATTTATTCAAACGAAATAATAATCGAAAACAATCTCGCTTACTAATTATAAACTTATAAAATACATACATATATGTACACAATATGTCGCGTTATTTAGCAGGTGTAATTAGAATAAAATTAAATTGTGATTCAAACTGTATTTTAAGATTTAATCAATAAAAATAACGAAAACAAACAGATCACATAAAATGTACTCCAGGCTGAAGTGTAGGCCGATGATGATGAGCTGCGCTGGCCGTTATGGTTGTTATTCGTACTGGTATAAGTGTGTGTACCAGTATAGCCTGGCTGTCCGGGCTGACCTGGTTGACCCGGCTGACCAGGTTGACCACCGTAACCCTCTTGCCCACCGCTATAAGTGTGCTGACGACCCTGGTCGTCTGTCATATTAACATGGAATCCGCCACTACCACCATTACCGCCGTATCCGCCATAGGGCACGCCATTCGCATCTACGCCACCATAACTGTAACTATATTGGGTATTGCCAGGTTGACCAGGTTGACCAGGTTGGCCGCTGCTGCTACTGCTAGAACTGGACCAGGAACCAGCATTGCCTCCATTACCGCTCCAACTTCCTTGACCTTGTGCTAAAATAAATTACACACACACGCACATATAATACAATTATTACACATTACCGGCACAAAAAGTGAATTTTAATTGTGAAATTAAATAAGATTCACTTCATATTAACACACACAGAGTGAAATTTTATTGCGCCTTACCTGCAGACATTCTGCTGTGACTCAATGCTATTAGAATACTGGCTAAAATCAAATGAAATGATTTCATCTTGGCTTTTATGCGGCTTTTTGACAACTGACGCTAACCATATACAAAAACAACAATTTTATAAACATTGACTCGCAAACTAGATGCTTCTGAAAATTTCATACAAAACAAAACATATACGCCAATGAAAGAGAATAAGAACAAGAGAGAATTATATCAAGAGAACAAAACAAGAGTAATAATACGTAGAATAATTCTCTCTGAGTTTGTAAAGTAAATAATAAAGGGTACGTTATTATTATTCATTGGCGGTAATGAAACTTGTTATATCTACAACAGTGTTGCAAAATTAAAATGGTACTCAACTTTAACTGATGAAGTACTTTTTTGCATCAAATGGTACTTTTGTAAAAAATACATACATTACAACCCTTCAATCAGAATTTATTTCCTAACTCCTCATACCACTTAGGTTGTGTGTGTTAATTTTATACACAAGTAACGAGTCCTACAGCTTTAAAGTTCACTCCGAATGAGAGATTTATTTTATTTATTATTTATTATTTTACTTATTTACTCTCAGAGTTTTTGTATTTTTTTATATTTAGTTTTGTTGGAGATATCCGGCATTGGGTTTTTAAGAGTGGCCTCACGTTTAGTAAGCCACCATACTACCTACTAGACTATATTTTTATAGCACAACAAACGACATACCTCTTCCTCATATATACCAAATATAAACGACAGATTCGGAACGTAACAAAACGTAAAGCCCCGTTTTGTCAAACGTCGACTTAACGTAATGGCATATGAGAAGAAAATTAAGTGTTTACCAGAGTTAAATTACGGTTCGGCAAGCGATCTTATTGTTTTTCGTATTCTAAAAACGAACGTACGTTCCGAGGACGTTTGGCTAACCAGGACTAAAGGCTAATTCTACCTTTAGTATATTACGTTGAACTTGTTGCTAAGCCATTAATAATTGAAAAGCGCGGGACATAATATGTAGATATAAAAAAGTGCTGAAAGCGCCGCGAGAGTACCGCAGTATTTTTGAAATGGAAAAGTATTGAAAAGCACTAAAGTACTGAATTTTTCAACTCTGATTCACAACAAACCAGAGAGAGAGAACTTTTAAAGTAACGCACAGCACGAAAGAGTGTATTCATCAAAATTGTATAGGTTTTATTATTTCCTATTATTGGCACAGTTGGTAATATTTCACTAAATACAGGCTCTTTAACAGGTTCGATCGTCCTCGCAATCGAAGTAATTAAACTGTTCTTCAGATACAGTGTCCCTAATATTGAGTACTGATTGCAATCATATCTCGTTTTCTATTACATGAAAGCGCCACTTTAAA
>QOCX01000089.1:249267-296843 GCA_005959815.1 Sarcophaga bullata
CGAGTGTGAATAAAGAATTGCTGATGATGATGTATGGAATAGAGCACAACAAAAGCAAAAACCTATAGGTCTACTGTGACTAAACGGGATTATGTCACTCAAAGATTCATTCATTTTCTTTATTATAATTTTCTCAACACATTATGCCTTTTATATCTCCTGGTTATATACACCGATGGCTCTAAACTAATGAGGTTGGTAGCGTAATCTTCTCTGTGAAACTGGACCTGAACATTTCTCTCCGACTGCCGGATTACTTTAACGTGTTTCAGGCGAAAGTTATGACTATCTACCGGACTGCTTAATAGATCCTCATCAATGGTGCTTCTTTCACTCGCATCTCAGTCTTCTCTGACAGTCAGGCTGCTATGAAATCTCTGTCGTGCATTATGATTAGCTCTAGATTCGTTAGGGAGTGTCGCTGCTGTCTCGACCTTCTTTCTGAGCGCTTCAGTGTCTCACTTGTGTGGTCCCTGGGCACAGTTCCCGTAAACTGTACGGCCGACGACCTCGCCAGAGATGGTGTACTCCTTGGGGAAACCTCGTTAATCGACTTGGGTATGTCAGTTACTTAAATTAAGTGCACGGAAATTTTTTCTGGGATGCCAACCTATCCTGGGTCAATGAGGAGTTCGCTCCACCGCTAGACTCACTTGGCCCTCGATAAATAAAAACGCACCAACCAGTTACTTGGACTTGATTGTAACGTCATTTCGATCACAGTGATCATGTCCACTGGTCATTTTGTTATCGAAAAACAAGTGGAAAGAATGCAGCTCCCATCTAACGACTTCTACCGTGGGTACAGAACCGCTGAGGAAGAGGAGACTGTTATCCACTTTCTTTGCCACACATCTCCTACGAGGTGCAGATATGGGTTATTTTTCTATCCAATCCTTGTCAACTTAGCGGAGGACAAAGCTTCGTTTATCAAACGTCTGGGCTGGTTTTCCAGCGTAGGGTAGTCGTGCTTTTATTGTGCAGCCCTTGTGCTGAGCAACTATGCGTGCTCAAATTAGATTTTGAAATCAAAGCTACCACTCCAATCTAAGACCTAAGCGGTTCATTTCTTCATTTGGATATTATGCCAAAGGTGTAAACCCTGGAACGTGATTACTATAGAGGTCAGAATAAAAAGAAAGATGTTCCGCTACAGCTTTTAAGTCTTCGCCTCCACCATTTGATGGAAAAATACTTTGTACATCTTTGGCTGGGAAACTTGGTGGACGACACAAGTCTATTGTCAATTGCTTTTCTTAACTCTGTCTTCAATATGGCTATCCGCAAAAATGTTGCGAATAAGATCTCAATGTTTCGAAGGTCGAAAATTGAAAATCGTCGTAGTCTCGTGGATAGTGTGTTTGCTTATTAGATGAGAGCCTTTGGTTCAACCTCTGGACCAAACTTTCGTTGACTTCTTTTCAGCAGTCCTCTTCAGAAAAAAACTACATGAAACGGTAGGTTCCGTCACTCATGAATAATATTAACACACAGCAAGAGTGGTGTGAGTAGCTAGGTTGTAATCCAGACTAAAGTATTGTAATAACCAATTAATTAAGGAACAAACTAACGGATGATTCCTAATATGATCGCACTCTATACCATTCTGCACTAATTTTTAATTTTTTTAAGAAGCATGAATTTAAGAAATATTTTGAATACATACTCTGTACAAAAATGCTTGCCTTAGCAGTGTAGGGTGTAATCGCAGTAAAGTGTAATGTTCTAAAAATAACAATCTAATGTAAGAATATTTAAAAGAATTCAATCATTATTTATGACGTACTCCGTTTTTATTCTTTTTTTTTTTTTTTGAGTGTGAATCATTTGCAATGAAATAATAACAAATTAATTTGCGGTTTCGTGAAGATTACTCATTAAAAGAATTTTTATTTTCTTTCAAATTTATTTTCGGCAACTAAAAAAGCAAATTACGCGTTTCTACCATTAAATGTTTTAATTGATGTTGTTGATGTGTTTTTTTTTTATTCTTTTACTATTTTCAACTCAAATTTTTTAATTTTTGTTCAATTAACCTGTCATGTAAATTTCTGAGTGTCGATTTGTTGTTTTAAATGATTCAATCGATAACAAGATCGGTTTAGTTTTATCTTCTTGAACAGCAGAAAGATTTCGAATATCAAGTCCCAATTGATTGGTTTTGTTGTTGCAACTTTAAGAACAGTAAAGTATGTCTTCATTTCTTTACAACAACTTTAAACGAAGTTATCGATGACATCTTTCATAAAACCGAGGGAAAAAATGAAGTAAACAGAATGAACCGCAATATAATTTGTGTTTGCATTACTGACATAATAGCTGATAAAATAAATTCTTTTACAAATAAATTGTATTTTTGTTTAAAGCGTTAATCGAGGGAAGGTATTGTTTCTATTATTGTAGAAGTGAGACTTATTTGAACTTGAAAATTTCTCAAGGTTTGTAATTAGTAGTATAGTGTAGAATATAATATAAACGGATAACACCGACTACTAACTCCCTTAATTATTTTATAATTGTATACCTCTTACGAATCATTTTTACCAAACTTAGGGCTATTATTTCAACTTGCCGTTAAAGTTGGGTTTAGTTAAAGGTACCTTTAGCTAAAGGGAACTGTAAAGTTACCTTTAACTTATCTTCGTTATTACAACTTACAGATAAAATAAAGTTAGCTTTTTCAAAAATATGCCAATGCCGATGCAATATCGATAACTTTTGCCTCTTTAAGAAAGTTCTTTAAAAACGCAGTGGCAACGACATGCTTTCTTAATTGTTATGTTTATTATTTTATTATTACCATATCGAAAATAATTTATATAATATGGCAAGTTCAAAGATAAAGTGAACTTTAAATGTTAAAGGTAGGCTGATCTTCCCTTTAGCTTAACGCTCACTTCTATCTTATTGGATGCTCATAATAATGAAAAACAATTTATCTGCCAGTTAAAATCCTCCGAGGGTTAAAGATATTTCTAAATAATTTCCCCTTCTCATAATCTATTTTCCATATACCTACACAATACACTGCAAGAGTAGGGGAAATCCCCTCAATATTGGCCTTATAAAAAACACACAAATAAAGCTGCAATCCAAAGATTGGTTACTACTCATAAGAATCGTAAAAACTGAAATCAGAAATCGATTGTTTAACATACTATATTCAAAACTTGTTCAAGCTGACCTCGAATTTACATACGCTATCCCATGAACAAAATTACAATCGATATTGGCCAACAAAGAATTCAGTCAACAGATTACCTAAACTTACCGAAGTTTCATGAAGAGTGGGCACAAAAAAAAATCGGTTATCATGATGCAATAGGTGTCTCAATTGACCGTATTTATTGCGCCATCTTCAGTTTCAAAGAAATATGGGCCAATGATGCCCCTGCTGCACAAACCGTACCAAACAATTACCCGTAATGGTTGCATTGACTTCTGTAAGACCACGTGTGGATTTTCTGACCTCCAAATAAGGCAATTTTGCTTATTAACGTATCCGTTATGATGATATTTTTTCGTGCAGTTTTTCATTGGCCCAATAAATCTTAGCGTTGCTCAAGCGTAAATCGATTTATTACGTTCAGTAGAGATAACATACTAAATATTTTGACAGAACAGAATGACATGAGTATTGCAGAATCAAAATAATCAATTTTTCAAATTGAAGCCGAAACATGGCTCACCCTGTATATAACATTGTTGCTCTCCAACTACAATTGTGTAACATTTTATTTCAGTTCTTTTATTTCACTTCACTTGCCGTACAAATTGTTCGTGTTGCGTGCGATGTACTGTCATGAATTAGTATTTTTGCTAAATACGCATTTATTTAATTATGTCTGCCAACATTTTCATTCGACTTTCGCTTAGTAAAACGTAATTATCAGATTTTTATGGCATTTAAATGAATAAGAAACCAAAATAGCCGAAAAGGTTACGTTAGGTCAAGTCTAACTATAACGCTATTTGGTTTAATTGTTTTCTTTGTATGTATAATGGTTGAGCGAATTTATGGATTCAAATATCCCTTTTAATACAATGCCGTCACAGTCAGAATCATATTTTTTTAGAAATTTCATGTAAATTTTTTATTGTATGTATACGTATGTATGTACGTAATTCATCTGTTTTTCATTAATTGTGAGACACTTTCATAAAATGTGCTTATAACTGTTTAATTTTTGGTTTCAGTTAATTTCCGCTAAATTAACCTATTAAAGTCTGCTCATACAACTGCTTGTACTGCTGGAGAACATCCGAATACTTTATAATATTTATTTTCTTCCGAATAAACAGGCCTTACTATTAAATAAAAAGTAACACTCACGTGTTTCTCACTAGAATTTTTTAATGTCTTCATCTTTTGGGCGCACTTAAATATCTACTTGGCCGAAACAGGTTAAAAACATGATACAATCAACCTCTAACAGAAAAGAACTTGAATAGGCAGAGTGGTTTCTTGCTTAGGACAACATGTCTTACCATATTGCGTAGGCAAAAGTACTTCTCATACGGCCAGGACTGAACAGTGCTGACTATTGTGAAACTCCGCGCCTATCATCAGTTCATTTTCGTCGGCCAATTTTAGATTTCGTTTACGACATTGTTTTTTTATTTTGGGATTACGTTAAATAACATCCATGCAGTTTTCCAAGTGTATCTTGCAGTAATTAAGTGAATATTCTCCATCACTTGACAATTGAGAGAGAACTCAACTTCCATTATATAAAAGTCTGTGACTGGTCCTACAGTTTAAAGTCGACTCCGATCGACATATTTTTTGTGAAGCTTTTCATTGGAATTTTATTTTCTCTCAGAGTTTTTGCCAGAAATCTGCGGTGACGAAGTAGCTGAAGATTAATTTGTTTCCCGAGATATTTCAGAATAATCCAGAATCCAAAAGTCCAGAGATCATAACATAACATAATTGGCCATTACAACCCTTCAGTCAGGATTACGGCCTAGCTTCTCACACCACTTATGTTGTGTGTGTTAATTTTATACGTGAGTGGTGGGACGTACAGTTTAAAGTCGACTCCGAACGACAGGTTTTTGAGAAACTCTACATGGCAATTTTATTTACTCTCAGAGTTTTTGCCAGAAATCTGCTGAGAGGAAGCCCCCAAAGAAATATTTTTTTCATATTTCGTTTTTGATGTCTGACCGGGGATTCGAACCCTGGCCTTTCGTCTAATAAGCCAACACACTAGCCACTAGACTACGGCGACTTCAAAGTCCAGAGATCAGGATTTTCAAAATGTCAAGTCCCCGAATTCTTAGAAATCAATCCCTTTTGGCATCCACAGATTGTACAAATGTCGCGTATAACTAAGAATATGAAATTTCTTCATGTCGTTCAGTAGTAAACTTCCTCGCCTGAAGGAAAGGATTTCAAACTACACACCATAACACCAAAGTAACAATAAAGTGTGCACAATAAAATTATCAAAAAATCCCAGGTAAAAATAGTTTAAATTGTCCAAATTTAGATAGGAAAATGCAAATGATGGTAATATATCCCAGGGCTTTTTTTCCAACTTATGAGCTGGCTTCAACGTTGAAATTATAAACAAATTTGCTGGTATTCTAAATAATTTGAAGGGCATAGAAATAGTTGCCGTAGTCTAGTAGTTAGTGTGTTGAATTATCAGACGTAAGGCCTCGATTCAAAACCAGACTTCTGCAACTAAACGAAATCTAAAAAAATATTTCTTCGGCTACTTCTTCTCAGCAGATTACTGACAAAAACTCTGAGTGTGAATAATATTGCCATGAAAAGTATCTCAAAACTCTGTCGTTCGGAGCCGACTTTAAACTGTAGATCCCACCATGTAATAACCCTGAGAAGTACCGCCTAAAAGCAATATTTTCCGGTCTTTCCAAAGTTAAATTACCATCTTGTGAAATACCTGGAAGGCCAACAACCTAACTAGCAACTGCTGACCTGTTGGCGTTACTCTCGGAAACCAGTGGAATCAGTGCATCCGTCAATTTGATGAGAGCCAGGTTGTGGCTCTAGGTCTTTCCATAGCATTTAACAGGGTATGGCGTTTCGATCAAAACTTATTGATTTTAGCATTGGTAGTTACTTCCCTCGATTTATGTCGAGCTTTCTCAGGGATCGAACTCTACTGGTTGTTATAGTTGGGATAACATCAGATGAGTTTATTTTAAACTCAGGGGTACTTTAAGGTTCTGTTGTATATCCAACTCTATTTCTTATTTGCATTAAAGATCTCATTCTTTAACTTCTAATCCTCACAACTCTTTTGCAGATGACAGAAATATTTGCCATTCATATTCTTTTAATGATAGACCAAGCCCTTAGGGGATTAAGTAAAAAAGGCTTAATATGAATGACACTGTCGCGTCTAACCTATAGCCAATCTCCAAATGGTGCAAGAAATACTTCAGATCGTCTTATTCCATTACTATTTTTTACACCACTTATATCCGACCTAGAGTGGAATACAATTTCACCGTCTTTCTCTCAGGACAGGTTCGTTTGTGCTCGATTGACGAGTGGACGGCGGCACACTGCATTACAAATAGAATTCATTCTTTTGCCGGACTATCCGTATGTGGAACTCCCTACCTGCAGAGGCCCTTCCAGCCACTTATAACATAAAAAGATTCAAATCTAATGTCCTTCTTCCCACAACCTATAAGTAGGAGCCATCCTCTGAGAGTTGGCCTTATTGTGTAAATAAAAAGTTAATGTCACGTCTAAGCTAAATAATGTTTTATCATCTGAAACGAATGTAAGTCAACAATACAGAACATATAGTCTGTCGTCGGTTTGATAATTTATTTCAGATTTGCTGGGACATAACTAAGCGAGCATCCTATCTCACTTTTTTCAACAACATTAAGATTATTTGGATTATATTTTTAGACATTGATTTTCTTTCTTTTTTTGGTTTTATTTCCACAGTTGTCCTGTCAGGGGGATACCTCGAGGTCCTATTAAAAGTCAAAGAGATTATGTTCCATGAACATCAGTTATGTAGGCCACGAGACAGTCGCAACAACAGACTAAGATCCAAGTTAACTTATTTGTGCAGTCATTACAACCCTTTAGTCAGGAGTAGTCATATTGAGTATGTTAATTTTATCCATAAATGATGGCACTTACTGTTTAATATAGACACCGTGTGACTGATTTGAACAACTTTTCATGGCATTTTTGTTTTAGTCTTTGAGTTTTGCTGACAATATTTTTTCCCGGGGTCTTGTCTAAACCAACACTCTACCTTACAACACTACGTTAACTTCAGGACCATAGTAAAGGCTGATAATTTAACTCATTTTATTCTTTGTTGATAGTTTCATTCATTTAGAAAACTTGTTTAGCCCTTAAAATTAGATTCGAAAATAATATTTAAGTGCTCATTAATATTTTCTTCAATTAAAATTTTTTTGGCGCTTTTTAAAAATCATCACAGTCAGTTTGAAAAGTTTTCGAATTTTTTTTTTATTATTTTTTTATTTTCTTTTTTTTATTATAAATCTGCTATTTGTCCAGTTATTATAAAATTTACAACAATTTATTTATTAACATTGAAATCATTTGAAATTTTAATTTTATTACACAATTATTGTTAAAGACTCTACTGTTTTCCGCATTGTGTGCAGGCATAATAGGCACGGTTTGAAAATTACTATTGCCTGGTTATCCTAGTATTGTTATTTTACCAAGTTCTAACAGAAGTTCCATATCGGACTTTAAGGCCTTTTTCAATTGCTCATAAACCTCGCCTATACTGGCGTCTGTAGATGCAAACAGCAGTGCACAAAAGATGACAAGTTTATAAAGCATCATGCTTTGAAAGGAACTCAAAACTTAAACTGAATGTTAATTTGTTAAAATACAATGCATTTTATTATAGTTTTTTTTAGTTTATATTTCATTTCTTTTTCTTCATTATTGGTTGATGATTTGTTCTGCCTGTGCCAAAACAAATACGGCATCTAAAATGTTAAAATCCAAATCAAATTAATTTTATCGTTGAAAACTGAAGCAAACGGTAATGGCATCAGGAATGTTGGCCTTCAAATGATCAATTATTTCTGGTCTGTCGGCATAAAACTTTTCTTTAACGGCTCTCCGCAGAAAATAGTCCAATGGTGTCAAATAACTGATTCTTGGCGGCCAATTGACATCACCATATCGGCTAATTAAATGGCCATCAAATGTTTGACGCAATAAATCGATTATGGCATAAGATGTGTGGCAAGTTGTACCATATTGTTGAAACCAAACATCGTTCACATCAATATCATGAAGAGTGGGTACCAAAACATTGGTTATCATGATGCAATAGATGTCTCTAACGACCGTTATGATTGCGTCATCCTCATTTGTAAAGAAATATGAGCCAATGATGAGACCTCTTGTATGTTTTCTGAGACCCAAATACGTCAATTTTGCTTATTAACGTATCCAAGCAACATTGAAATAACAAGAAGTGATGAAATTTTAAACCTAAGGAAACCTATTCAGACATGTTTAAACCCAGGAATAATATTCACTTTAATATTCGGTGGTAATAATCTTTCTGATGTTCTTTGGCAAGAAAAACTTTTTCTTAACGATTTTTCATAGAAAAGATCAGATTTTATATGATTTCTGTCTCCAATACACAAAACTAATGCATTTATTGGTATCTTTTGGATTTTACTAATTAGTTATTCGGTGCTGTTCATTTTTTTTTCTAAAATCTGTCATGCAAGTAATAGCTTGAGTGATCATAATCGTGAAGGCATTGATACTGGTAATTTTATGGCCAAACTTATAGGCGCTAATTTAAAAAATTTATCTTAAAATTTTCAATCAACGATATTTGTCTCTTTATATTTCGCAATCTCACAGCACCATTAAACCACTTCCATATTTAACGCTGCACCACATAAACCATCTGATCCGAAAATATCTTTCATTTGTATACATAAAAATTTTACCATAAGTTATCTAATAAATGAAGTCGCCATTAGGCAAGTGGGTATTGTGTTGGCTCATTAGATGTGAGCCCACGGTTTAATCCCCAGTTGTACGGACATGGTGTGCGGAAAATTTTTCGAGTCAATGTATGAAAACAATTTTATCTACCTCAGCATATAAAAAATCATGATAACCAATTAAACGAGGCGCTCTTCTCAATGGTTTACTGTCAATTATAATGATTGAAGCATGCGATCATTGAAGTAAAGTTCCTTTGTTTAGGAATCAAATCTATTTAGAAGTCGAGTTCAGATACTGGACGACAAAGAAGGTGCTAAGCGGAATATTGTTCCTACAATACAGGCTTAAGTATTTTAAAACTTTAATCCAACATGGAAATTTTACGCCTTAGGAATTCTGATTTCGATTTCTGCCATTGGCACGTAGGATACATTTTTATTCCATTTTAATCTAAAAATATTTGCATCACTCCGCTTCGTCGCCATTATATTAAAATGCAAACGGACATTTCAGAATTCTCATACAGTCAATACATAAAAATATCATTCAAGCGCTACTAACCCTTAAAACATTTGTTATGCAAGAATAAATAAGCCTTAGTTTGCATACCGATTACTGCAGATTTAAAAGATTTTCAATAATCACCCATCCATAGTCATTCAGCAATAGAATAATAAAATATTTCTCTTAAATATTACAAATTGAACTGTAGGACAGCAGTTAAGAGCAAAAAGGTATTCAATTGGGTTACAGACAATCGTGGTGTGATTATGTCGACGAAGCTACAGGAGCATACTAAGTGTGTCCATGACTAGAAAAATTCAACGTTCTATTGTAATCCCCTTAAAGCAATTAATTTTCATTGTATTTTTCTTTAACTGCCATTGGTTTGACATTCAAATAGATTACTTACATAAAATTGTATTTAAATCTCACTCATCTATAGTCGTTAAAAGAAAATAATTACACTGTTTTACATTGGATTAGATTCAACTATTTTCCTTATTATTATTTGTTGAATTCGAGTTATTCTTGTCTACCATTCGTAGTATATTTTCGATTCGTTTATCTGTAGATGATAGAAAAGATGTCAATGATTTGATTTGGCCATCGATATTGTCATCCTGAGATTTTCTGCTCGATAACAGTTTAAGGGGTGCGGTTATTACTGACTTAGCAAGTGTTGCCCAAAAGTCCACATTGTCATTTGCAGCGTTTATAAAGGAATTAATTACTTTGTCGAACACAGCATTGGCGCATGCAAATAGTAGAGCACTAAGGATGAAAAATCTGAACAGAATCATATTTGATAAGAACTTGTTGTTAAACTGGTTTTCACCTTAGCAAAATTTCGATATTTTATAGTTTCAGCGAACGTGATTGCGCAAGATTTCAATATTAAATGCTTGAAACCGTATCTGTACATTTCTAAAACAATATTTCCATATTCAAGCATTAAAGCTGACAAGCATGACTTCGAATACAAATCATAAGAAAAAAGGAACAAATGGTCCTCACATAATATCATTCTGAAGATCTAGAATATTCAATTGTTGATTAAAATAATTCTTTGTGATTAAATGAATAGATTTGGTCTTTAAAAGTTTTCTTATTGTAGGTTGTTTTTGTAAATATTATGGCCTCCCTCCGCATTTACATAAGCTTCTTACAAAAATAGATATTCTTTCAGGTAAAGTACAGAGATGCAAAATGTGTTCCTGAACGTATCGAGACGATTCTTGTTAATTCTGGTGGGAAAGTACAGTCGTCATCAAAAGTTGAAATATGTATTGGCCTGCTCAGAGTCATGTCCGAGGTATATATTAAATACAATACAGGTCCCAATATACTAACATGTGGTAGACGAACATAAAGCGGTTGAGAAGCACTTATGAAACTGTCTTCATTAATAACAAACTCGAGGCCGATGATATGGTTCTCCAAAAGCACTGCAATATTACAAGGAAAATTTTATTTCAGCCTAGAAATTAAACCTATTTGTTCTCATCAAATGCCAATCTTATAACTTGCACCAACCTGTGGATTAATATAATACTATTAAGATATATTTTTTTCTGAATCCAGATATCTAATACATATGCTCTCATCTAGTATTGGCATTCATTTAGATATCAGTTGCTTTTCAAATAATTTCGATAATGTTGATAGCAAACTTATGACTCTATTTTGATACAATCCTTACCAGGTGTGGATTACATTTTGACTAAAGCGACCTTCTTTGTAGAATTGCATTGAAGATAAAGAGAAAAGCATTCTCGGTTTTCTTAGGATTGAGTTGAGCAATAACTTTTTTGATCTTCTTGAAACTTGTCCAACTAATTTTTACAGGCATCCCTAGTTGCACGCCCACAGTGAATAGTTTGACTACAGTGCAGTATCAAGACTTTCTAAATATTTTGTAAGAAAGGCACTTCTTCGATATTCCTCAAGTTTGGGCCTTAATTCATTTTAACGCGATTTGTTCTGTTGCCATTCTCTTCTTTTTTCAGTAATTAATTTTTCAATATACACAGAAAATTATCCAATTTTTCTCTGCATATTGGCGGTAATATCGTGTTGAGCAGCCTGATTAAGGTTTTCATTAAAATTTGAAGTAGAAATACTTATGTCCTCTGAGGTTTTGAACCATACATTTTCCGAATTATCGTTAAAATTGTAGTCAGAATTATAGTGGAAATTGAAATTATTGTCGAGTTCAAAATCGGAATAATAGTAGGCAAGTGATCTGGAGAGATACTTCAACTTACTCTCATTCTCTAAAAATGTGGCCTTAGAGAAGCCAATGTACCCATTACAAGTAACTGTTTGATGCGACTTATGGAGCAGAGATAACAAACGCGGCATCAATATGAATGAAATATTATTCCATTTCTAATCGAAAAAAATATACTTCGCGACAAACAAAGTAAATTTGGATAAATTTCAAACCGTTTTTGTTTTTAATTGCATTTTCAAATTCAAACTTTTCCATTCTATACTTACTTCAAAAATGTTTTTTTTAACATCAGATTTTATTTATTTTTTTAAAAATGTATTGGTAATCGTTTTTTAAATAAAATCAGAAAAAATATGTACAAAAATAAATCATATAGTATGGGAAAAAGGACTAGTTTTCGGATTAAGCTCAGCAGATTTCTGACAAAAACTCTGAGTGTAAATAAAATTGCCATGAAAATTTTCTCAAAAATCTGCTTTTCGGAGTCGACTTTAAAATGTAGGTCCCGCCACTCATGTATAAAATTAACACACACAACATAAGTGGTGTGAGAAGCTAGGCCGTAATCCTGTCTGAAGGGTTGCAATGGCCAATTATGTATGTATGTATTCGGATTAAGACGGTGAATAAAATTTCCCAGTTACTTGGGGTTGCTCTAAAGGAAACATGTACGAGTATAATGTAAAGGCAAATTTTAATACATTTTGAAATCCAAATAATGTACTCAGAGTCCCCAAACTCTGTAAGACATGAAGAGTCAATGAATTTTTGAAATAAAAATTGTTTTGTGGAGCTACGAATTTGAAATTTGCCGATGAAGATCAAATGAAAAATCGTATGTATGGCGTCCAGTTAACCAACATTTTAATTCCAGATATGACATCAAAACTGTTATGTATGATGGAGGTAACATTATGGTGCGAGGTGCTTCTTCTTAGCATAATATCGGGCCAATTTCGGGGGTTAGTTCAAGAATGGTTTTTTCGTGACATAATTTTTTTAATATATAATCTTATGAAAGATGAAAGAAAAATGAGAATTTTATGGTTAAATTATTTTATTTATTATTGTTTAAATATTTTCCTTAAATTTCATTTCTCTATTGAATTTATAATCCTTTTAGTCGAATTAGTCTATTATTTTAAGCGATTAATCGATTCAATATGCAGGTCGTAATTTAAGCGAAATAAGCAAACTAATACAAACATCTGTTGCTGTAAGCTCGCTGCCATTCGATAATGGTAGCTCTAATGTTCACATATTAAGTTCTCTAACCTATTACTAACACATTTGATTTAACGCTTTTGCTTCCATAACTATAGCCGCCTGCTGTCCTGCATACCATATGGTAACTACAATACACATTTGAACATTTTCTAGGAACACTTGGAACTGGTAGTTGGCAGCACTAAGCCTAATGAATTGTTTAACAAAAAAACTGTGCTAGTTTTTGATTAATTTAAAGGAAAAATTATTAAATTTAAAGACTTTGCAAGATCTACAAAATTGACTAAAAAGTTTCGCTAAATTAATAACGTAAGGAATTAATTTTGTAAAATATGGATTAGACGAATTCACAGACATTTGTTAAAAGCTAAGCCAATTATGATTCCTACAATACAAGATTCAGAGTAATTATTACAACTTGCCGTTAAAGTTGAAGTTAGTTAAAGGTACCTTCAGCTAAAGGGAACTGTAAAGTCACCTTTAACTTTCGTTATTACAACTTACAGAGTAAATAGGCTTAACTTTTTCAAAAATATGGCAGTGTCGGAGCAATGCCGATAAAACGACTGGCTTCTTTTTTTGTTGTATTTGCTCATTTTCTTCACATTTGAAGCTGCCATATTGAAAATAATGTATAATATGGCAAGTTGAGACATAAACTTAACTTCAGAAGTTAGCGGTAGGATGATCCTCTCTTTAGCTTAACGCTCGCATTTATCTTATTGGCCAATTATAATTTAGAAAAGCAATTTATCTGCCAGATAAAATCCTCCCTTCAGTTAACGGCAAGTGGTAATAATGTCCTTAATATTTTAGAATTCTAATGTTTTAGAACACTATACCGATCCATAGTCATCTAGCAATAAAATAATAAAATATTACAAATTCAATTATAGAACAGCGGTTAAGAGTAGAAAGTTATTCACGTGAGTTACAAACAATCGTGGTGATTATGCCAGATGAGCTACAGGAGCATGCTAAGTGTGCCTATGACTAGAATAATTTAATGTCCTATTGCAACCTCCTTAAAGCAATTCTTTTTATTGTATTTTTTCTTTTACTGCCCTTTATTTGAAAACATTTTAAAACTGGGAAAAAGCATCAATATGGATTACCTACGCCACACAATACAAAAAAATGTTATCTTTTGCTTATTTTTTATTACACTTTCATTGCTGTTGTTTTTCTGTGTAATTTAATTCAATTATTGTTGATCCTTTACTTTGTCTTTCATTTGGTTGGCTGTGTTTCCTAGTAAAGATTGCAATAGTTTCAGTTGCTCTGCCATATTGCCACCTTGAGATTGTCCCCCAAATAATGATGGTAATTTACTAGGGCTTGACCCTAGGAATGGCGACAAAAGTTTCGAAGGTACCTCTACCACTGAACTACCAAGTGTTGTCCAAAAGTTCACATTGTCTCTTACAGCGTCCATTAAAGTATTAAACACCTTGTCTAACTGGGCATTGGCGCATGCGAATAGCAGAGCACTAAGGATGATAAATCTGAACAGTATCATGTTTAATAAGAACTTGTTGTCAAACTGGTTTTCATCTCGGCAATATGCGATATTTTATACTTTGAGCAAACGTGATTGCGCACGATTTCAATATTTAATGAATGAAACTTTACCTGTGCGTTTCTAAAGCAATATTTGCATATTCAAGCATCAAAACTGACACGCATGACTTTAAATGTAAAACATAAATAAAACGGAACAAATGGTCCTCACACAATATCATTCTGAAGATCTAGATCTATTCTTAGCAAATTTTTTTACTATTGAAATGTTATTAAATTCACATACATACATACATACATATGAACATTTTATAAATAATTACATCTAATATTATGAACCAGCAACGTTAAATAATTGTTATTAATTTTAAAAATATAAAATTAATTAAAATAATCTATAGTGATAATATAGCGAGCATTCTTTCGATGATTAAATAATTATTTGTGATTAAATGAACAGGTTTGATCCTCTGAAGTTTCCTTAGTGTATGTTGTTTTTGTAAATATTATGGCCTCAGGACCTACATTAGCTTCTTGTAAAAATAGATATTCTTTTCTTTCGGTGACTTTAATAAAATTGTATTAAAAATCTGCTCAAATCTGTAGTTCAGAGTCGACATTAAACAGTAGGTCCCTCACTCATGTGAACAACTAAATGGTACAACAAAATTCGTATGAAAAGCTAAGTTGTAAACCAGAGATCAGCAATGAGTATTCAAAAAGTTGATTAGATTCAAGTCATACTCATAATTTCTGATACTTATACGTATTCATACTTATTTTAATATCATACTCATACTACTCATATTCATTCATATTTGGAGTACTCATCATACTCATAGTTAATAGTATGCATGGTGTTTTTGATTTCTACTCTACATGACTTAACATATACAAGAATCACAAAATAAGTATGAATCGCGTACTAATATTACAATACTCACTAGATGGTTGTGTGTTTGTTCCGAAACAATTTTAGTTTTTTGAGAGTTTGTTCTGAAACGATTCACCCACTTCGAACAATTGTTTCGGAAAAAACAAAGCTATCAATCAATCAGTTTTCTATCAAATTTGCTTATAAAATTGAAATATCTGGCAGCACTGTTCAATTGTTCGGAACAAAAATTAAAATTAAACCAATTCAAGCTGAAATTGTTCCGAACACAATTTTACTGTCTTCCTCTCTTTCTCTCTCTCAAAAAGAGAAACGTGAAACTCCATATTAAAAATCCATCGCGTGAATCCAGCTTAACTATTTTTCTAAATTTATGAATCTGAATGAGTAGGCTTGCGAATCAAACATATTTCGAATGTTGAGTTTGATGTCAACACTCATTGCAACTTTTACTTGTAAATCAATGTGTAGTGATTACGAATTAATGAACCAGAGTACTTAAATATCAATACTGTTGTCTCACTCATAGTCAAAAATTTCATGAGTACTTATGAGTAGCGAAAAAGTGATTCATTGCTGATATCTGGGGTTGTAACCTTAATTAAAGCGTTGTAGAGACCAACTAAAGAAGTAATTTTGAATGAAACGTTTAGGTAGTGTTCTCAAGGTTCCAGATCGTTGTAACCTTTATTACGCAGAGATCCTTATTTATAAAAGTCAATATATTTTCAACGAATCTGGAAATAACTCTTTAAGGACAGTTTTGGGACTTGAAATCTCCATCCTGAGAAAGAGAACTATCGTCGCCTGTCGGTCATCGCTTAAGGGGTAACTAAACAGTTCAATACTGAGATCGTATGGGTTTCAGAGCAGAGGAATTTCTGATGATTTATAGTTATATTGATAGCAAGCTGCTATAATACAAATTGGTCTATACAGCTACTATGAATCAAGAATTTTAAGCTCGAATACCTTCATAGCCACTAATACGATTTTTTGAACTCTTGCCTCTCAATTATTTACCGATTTTCATAGTATTCAACCTTCTGTCCAGCAGAGATGGTTATGATGTCAAAAGTACGAGACAAAATCACCGCAGATGATACTCTGAAGCGAAGAGGCGACTTTTACTTCTCAGAACGATGACATATTGCTTTTCGAGGATGAAGTCGGGTTGCAGTATCTTGGCCTGTTGTAAATCAATCACTTTATTCATTAGGTTTTTAAATAGCGGGCTAATTAACGCAAGGGTCCGTCGGGTACTCTGCTTGCTAGGTGCCTCTAAACTGGCGTATTCTCGGTAGGGGTCGATTGACACCTTAATCCAGCCTCAATACTACAAGAAACTGTACGATGATGTCGATTTTGCCACAAAAAAATATATATTTGGATGAAGCTTATTTTCATTTTGGTGAGCACTTTAATAAAAAAAAATTGTCGTATTTGGGACTCAGAAAACCCATAAGTGGCCTTACAGAAGGTACTGCGCTATTACGAGTGACTGTTTGGTGCGACTTGTGAAGCATTAACAACCCGATTAACGGACATCGGCCTGCCTTAACACATCGTTTTAGGCGCCTTTGCTTCTAACGCGCCTACTCCTGTTGGTGACACCAATCGATGACAGGGTTTTCCTGATCTGGTCCTTTCAATGCAAACAAGGTCGATCTCGACTTCGACATCCGCAAATTTCCGTAGCAAATACCCATCTCGCCAGAGTATTCTCCTCCATTCGAACGATATTGCCGAGTCGGCGCAGCCGCTGGATGTTAGTAAGTTGTATATCGTCCATATCGTTGAGGAGTTCATACAGTACACTGTTGGATCGGATGCGGAAATTATGGTCAACTCGCACCGAATCTTACGTTGGAGTTTTCTCTCGAATACTTTCAAGGCTGCTGCATCAGAGGCAACATTGGCCCATATTTCTTTGAACAGGAAAGGCGCAACCATTACTGTCAATGGAGACATCTACAAGTTTAAGTATTTTAGAACTTTAATCCGACATGGACATTTAACGACTTAAAAATCCTGATTTCGATTATTGCCATTGGCACATTGAATAAATTTTAAATTAATCCCCTTTGTTGCTGCTATTATTAAAATCATACAGCGAGAGGATAAAAATATCACTGAAACGCTACTAACCCGTAACTACTTGTTAAGCAAGGATAAATAAGCCTTAGTTTCCTCACTGATTACTGCAGATTTAAACGATTTTCGACAACCACAATAGCCATCCATAGTCATCCAGCAATACATTAATAAAATATTTCTCTTAAATATTACAAATTGAACTGTAGGACAGCAGTTAAGAGCAGAAAGGCATACAAGTGAGTTACAGACAATCGTGGTGATTGTGTCGACAAAGCCACAGGACCCCAATAAGTGTGCCTATGACTAGAAAAATTTAATGTCCTATTGTAACCTTCTTAAATGTTTGAGGTCTCACTCATCTGCAGTCGTTAAAAAATAATTACACTGTTTCACACTGTATTTGCATTTCATTTTTCGTGTTTTTTTATTACAAAATTCATTATTTTTGTTTGTTGTGTAATTTAATTTAATTATTGTTGTTTCACTCCTGGGTCTTTCATTTGTTTGGCTGTTTTTCCTAGGAATTTCGAAGATCCCTGTGCCACTGTACTACCAACTGCTGCCCAAAAGTTCACATTGTCTCTTACAGCGTTAAATAAAGCTTCAATTAACGTGTCTAACGCTGCATTGGTGCATGCAAATAGTAGAGCACTAAGGATGACAAATCTGAACAGAATCATGTTTGATGAGAACTTGTTGATAAACTGGCTTTCAACTTGGCAAAATTTCGATATTTTATAGTTTGAGCAAACGTGATTGCGCAAAATATCAATATTAAATGTTTGGAACCGTATCTACGCATTTCTAAAGCAATATTTCCATATTCAAGAACTAAAACTGACAAGCATGATTTCGAATACAAATCATAAGAAAAAAAGGAATAAATGGTCCTCACCCTATATCATTCTGAAGATCTAGAATTTTCAATTGGTGATTAAAATAATTCTTTGTGATTAAATGAATAGATTTGGTCTTCAAAAGTTTTCTTATTATAGGTTGTTTTTGTAAATATTATGGCCTCCCTCCGCATTTATATGAATTTCTTACAAAAATAGATATTCTTTCATGTATAGTACAGAGATGCTAAAAGTGTCCGTGACTGTACCGAGCGGGGGCAACATTGGTCCATATTTGTTTGAAAAAGGACGATCCAACCAATATTAATGCCATAACCAAGATACGACCCCATACCCTTGATAAAGTGCACGAAAATTGGTCCGATCGAATGAGGTACCGTGCGGCCAGCCGCGTCTGCCATATGTATGAAATAATATTCCATTTCTAACCGAAAAAATTATACTTCGTGACAAACAAAGTAAATTTTTAAAAATTTCAAACAGTTTTTGTTTTTAATTGCATTTTGAAATTTAAACTTTTCCATTCTATACTTACTTTAACAATGTTTTTTTTTTAACATCTGATTTTGTTTATTTTTTGAAAAATTTATTGGTAATCGTTTTTTAAATAAAATTAGGAAAAATGTGTACAAAAATAATTCATATAGTATGGGAAAAAGGACTAGTTATTCGGATTAAGACGGTGAATAAAATTTTCCAGTTATAATGTATAATGTAAAGGTACATTTTAATACATTTCGAAATCCAAATAATGTACTCAGAGTCCCCGAACCTTGTAAGACATGAGAAAAAATTGTTTTGTGGAGTTACGAATTTGAAATTTGCCGATGAAGATCAAATAGAAAACCGTATGTAAGGCGTCCAGTTAACCAACATTTTAATTCCAGATATACCATCAAAACAGTTATGTATTCATACATACATACATAATTGGCCATTATAACCCTTCAGTCAGGATTATGGCCTGGCTTCTCACACCACTTATGTTGTGTGTTATTTTATACATGAGTAGCGGAACCTACAGTTTAGTCGACTTTAAACTGTAGGCAGATTTTGAGAAACATTTTGATGGCAATTATATTCACTCTCTCAGAGTTTTTGCCAGAAATCTGCTGAGAGGAAGCCGCCGAAGAAATATTTTTTTCAAATTTCGTTTTTGATGTCTGACCGGGGATTCGAACCCTGGCCTTTCGTCTAATAAGCCAACACACTACCCACTAGACTACGGCGACAGTTATGTATTATGATGGCGAAAACATTAGGGTGTGAGGTGCTTCTTCTTAGCATAATATCGGGACAATTTTGGGCGGTTAGTTCAAGAATGGTTCGGGACTTAATTTTTTTTAATATAATCTTATGAGAGATGAGAGAAAAATGAGGATTTTATAATTAAATTATTGGACTTATTGTTGTTTAAATATTTTCCTAAAATTTCATTTCTCTATTGAATTTATAATCCTTTTAGTCGCATTAGTCTATTATTTTAAGCGATTAATCGATTCAATCTGCAGATCATAATTTAAGCGCTAATACAATTCAAATTAATACAAGCATCTGTTGGCGAAAACTCTTTGCCCTTCGCGAATGGTAACCCTAATGTTCACATATTAAGTTCTCTAATCTATTACTAACACATTTGATTTAACGCTTTTGCTTCCATAACTATAGCCGCCTGCTGTCCTGCATACCATATGGTAACTACAATACACATTTGAACATTTTCTAGGAACACTTGGAACTGATAGTGGCAGCACTAAGCCTAATGAATTGTTTAACAAAAAAACTGTGCTAGTTTGTCATTAATTTAAAGGAAAAATTATTAAATTTAAAGATTTTACAATATCTACAAACAACATCTACAAAATTGACTAAAACGTTTCGCTAAAACAGTTGAGTAAAAAATTAATTTTTAAAACATGGATTTGACGAATTCACATGGATTCGATAAAAACTAAGTTAATTATTGTTCCTACAATATAGGTTTAAATATTTTAGAACACAATACTCATCCATAGTCGTCCAGCAATGCGGTAATAAAATATTTCTCTTAAATATTATAAATTGAACTGTAGGGCAGCGGTTGAGAATAGAACGTTATTAAAGTGAGTTACAAACAATCGTGGTGATTGTGCCAGATGAGCTACAGGAGCATGCTAAGTGTGCCTATGACAAGAACAATTTAATGTCCTATTGTAACCTCCTTAAAGCAATTCTTTTTATTGTATTTTTTCTTTTACTGCCATTTATTTGAAAACATTTGAAAACTTGTGAAAAAGAAAAGAAAAACTGTAAGAAAGTCAAAACGGATTACTTACCAATAAATTTTTCTTAAATTTCATCCATCTGCAGACGTTAAATGAAAATAATTATAATGCTTCACATTGCAATAGAATTTTTTTTGTTTTGCTTATTTTTTATTACACGTTCATTGTTTTTTTTTTTTTTTGTGTAATTTAATTTAATTATTGTAGATCCTTTTCTGACTCTTGTATTTGGTTTTCTGCGCTTGCTAGGAAAGTTTGCAATTGTTTCAGTTGTTCTTCCGTACTGGCACCTCCAGATTGTCCGCCAAATAATGGGAATGGTAATTTAGGGGAACACGATCCTAGGAATGGCGACAAAAGTTTTAAAGGTACCTCTACCACTGCAGCACCAATTGTTGCCCAAAAGTTCACATTATCTTGTATAACCTTCTTGAAAGCATCAATTATCGTGGTTAAGCAAGCATTGGTGGATGCGAATAGCAAAGCACTAAGGATGAAAAATCTGAACAGCATCATGTTTGATAAGAACTTGTTGTTAAACTGGTTTTCAACTTGTCAAAATTTCAATATTTTATACTTTGGGCAAACGTGATTGCGCAAGATAACAATATTAAATGTTTGGAACCGTATCTGTGCATTTCTAAAGCAATATTTCCATATTCAAGCATTAAAACTGACAAGCATGATTTCGAATACAAATCATAAGAAAAAAGGAATAAATGGTCCTCACACTATATCATTCTGAAGATCTAGAATATTCAATTGTTGATTAAAATAATTCTTTGTGATTAAATGAATACAATATTGGTCTTTAAAAGTTTTCTTATTGTAGGTTGTTTTTGTAAATATTATGGCCTCCCTCCGCATTTACATAACGGTTCCTTACAAAAATAGATATTCTTTCAGGTAAAGTACAGAGGTGCAAAATATGTTCCTGAACGTACCGAGACGATTCTTGTTGATTCTGGTGGGAAAGTACAGTCGTCATCAAAAGTTGAAATATGTATTGGCCTGCTCAGAGTCATGTCCGAGGTATATATTAAATACAATACAGGTCCCAATATACTAACATGTGGTAGACGAACATAAAGCGGTTGAGAAGCACTTATGAAACTGTCTTCATTAATACCAAACTCGAGGCCGATGACATGGTTCTTCAAAAGCACTGCAATATTATGAGGAAAATTTAATTTCAGCCTAGAAATTAAACCTATTTGTCCTCATCAAATGCGAATCCTATGACTTGCCCGAATCTGTGGATTTGCACTAATACTATTGAGATATGTTTCTTTCTGAATCCAAATATCCGATACATCTGCTCTTATTTTTCTTTCTTTTCTTTCCTTTTCAAATAATTTCGATAATGTTGATAGCAAACATATAGGCTTGTACGATTCGACTTTAGTACCATCTTAACTGGCTTTGATATCATTTTGACTTCCACTCTTCTGGGTAATATTCAAGAATTTGAATTGCATTGAAGATAAAGAGAAAGCCCTCACAGGTTTCTCGGGATTGAGTTGAGCAGGAGGCAAATCAATCTTACCGTCACTCAAATTTCAAGTAAAGACTGTTTTTAAGCATTCAGCATAAAAAGTGACTGCCTCATCATCATCTTAGGATTCCTAGTTCTACATCACAATGAAGGAGGCAGTTCTCGAGATTGCACAAATTTTTTGAGCCGCCTTGTATATTCCTTCAGCCTGATGTTATTTTAAGATCTGTGCTGTTGCCATCCTCTATCTACTCTTCTTTTTTCAGCAACCGATCTTGCAATATGAACAGAGCATATCATGTTTTTTTTAATTTGCGACTTGTTGGAAGTGGTGTGTTAAGCAACCTGCTTAAGATTTTCATTAAAATTGTAGCCAATTGGCAGATTTTTTCATTCATTCAAACTATGGCCGAGTTCAAGATCGTAATAATAGTAGGCGAGTGATTTGAGATGCTTCAACTTGCACCCGTTCTCTAGAAACGTTTTTGGTCACACCAAAATCAATCACATTAGGAATTATATGTTCGATAAACTATGTTTGAGGTTCGACGGTATTTGCAGTCTTAGAACGTGTAACCAGAAGATTTAGACAGGCTCCTTGATGTCAAATGTGGCTTTCATTTAGAAAGTATACGATTTCATATTTCAGTTATCCGTCATTGTTTCAGAATCAGATTCCCAGAGACTTCATGGATTTCCTGTATTAATAATTTGTCATCATAATTTTGTTACAGCTTCACTGAGTAACTTTTTTCAGAGTAGCTGAAAGCCTTACAATGCCTGCTACTGCTTCCTGAATAAGCCGAATTTTTTGGTATTTTCATCATCATGTTATTATAAGTCCAGTACCAAAGTTATATCGAAATTAAAAGTAGCTTGGCTTCGAGTAGGCTAAACGTAGTTTTAAGCAACATACGTTGAAGGAAAGGTGGATTCAATTACTCAAACTCAAATACAGTTGATGCCCATAGGAATGTTCAGAATTAAAATATTTTTGTGGTAATTGCATCAAATGTTTATTTTTAGTGTACAAACAAATATTTTTAATTGTTAATTACTTATTAGAAGCGCCTGAAATTATACACTTAAACAAACATTTTATCCGAGATAATATTATTTACAAAAGTTGTGGAAGTTGTGGATCTCAAATTGATTCTATCGTTTCAATAAAGTCATGGAAATACTGAATAGGTAAGCTTTAGGGATGCCAAACGACATTAATTTTTAAAAATCCCGGGATTCGGGATTCGAAAATCGCATTTTGAAATTCAGCGTCTTATATTTCTTCAAAGACCCTTAATTTTGTTTAGGAACATACGCTGCCCGCTGAAAAACATCTTTTGCAATCTACTTTAGTGGTCAAATGGTTTCTAGATAGCTATATGCAGGATTATAACCATTCACATCTAGTAATTCGTCATTCAAAACAATCTATTTCTTTTAGAAAGCTGATTGTCTAAATCATCAGCTTATTTAACAGATTTTATTGCGACTACGTGCGGCAACGTTTAACTTTTTAACAATGAAAGTTGGGTTTTCATTCAATTCAATGGCGAGTGATATGTATGATACTTTAATTTGAATTACCAATCCCGAAAATCTCGGAAAATCCCGGGACAACTTTTAAAAAATTCCAGGATTTCAGGATTCGAGATTTTCCGATTGGCATCCCTAGCAAGTTTGGATTACAAATTTAATAAACCAAATTTATACTCTCCCTGTATAAAACAGATTCTTTGACGCGTCTGAAGTAAAGAGGAGAATAATGTCAAAGCAGTCTATATTGTATCAACCATCGTGATCAGTTTTCAAAAGTTATGCTGGTATATACTCGTATTACAGCCCACTCAGCACAGTTTCTTATAGACGATGGTTTAAAAAAATTCCATACAACTTGAATATTCGTTGTGTATTATTGTTTAACTTTGGGATCAATCGAGATTAAATTTCTTACAATTGCCATTAAATAGTCTACGTGAATAACAAAGCCATTTGGAGAACAAAAATTTCTGGGTTTTTCTTCTTCAGTTACTTTGCCGATTTAATTCCAACTAAAGCCTCTGTTCTTTCGAACTTAAAACAGAAAAATGGCTTAAACATCAGACAAAAAAAATTGAACATCATTTTACCAAATATTTCGTCTTCCTTTCCACCTGAAACTTACTTCTCGCATAGCAAATCTATCTACGAGTAGCAGTCAATTTAAACTCACTCTTTCCCTTCTTCTGGCACCTGCTTTTTGAATAGCAAAGCTTTATATGAGTAGCAGGCAGATTTATCTGAAACAGAAATAAAGAAAAAATGAAAAATGTTTCTTTTTAAACTAAGAAAGAATTAAGGAATTATCTCACTCGCGTTGCAATGAAAGTATTCTGCAACGGTCAGACTTACGATCGAGTCTAAAACGAATCAATTATTTCAGTATAGATTCGGACGCTATTTTAGCAGCTCATAAAAAATTGGTACCATTTTGCCACGCCCACATACAGAGAACCACATACATCGAACCACATAAAGCGATATCGGCGAACTTAGTCTATCTCAACCGCACACATATTCAGAATGTTTGAATCAATGAAACATATTCAGCAAATTTGTATGTTTATCGACGCAAAATTTCTATTTTTGCAAAGCAACAAAAACAAAGTAGGTATTTACGACAAAATCGTGAGTAAAAAATACGTCTTTTGTGGTGAATACCGTATTTCTGGCTTATGTTTACATTCCACAAACGATTATACAATCACAGTTGTTTTACATGGAACTCACCGTAATCTAGTAGGTAGTGTGTTTGGTAGTAGGGGCACGAGTTCTTTGACGCGGATGAACAGGAGCAATGTTCAAATTGGTTTATGTATCTGATGCTGAAATCTCTTAATTGAGAGAGCCTTATAAAGTTGGGTCACTATATTTATTATGTTTTTAAATAGTGGACTAATAAAAGCAGGGGGTCGTCGGATACCCTGCTGACTCAGAGCGCTATTCCAGTGGGCCTCTAAACTAGCCGATCCTCGGTAGGCGTGGATTGACACCTTACTCCAACCCAGTGGGAAAAAGAAAGGTAAAAAAGAAAAAGAAAAACAAAAGGTTATGCTAGCAGATGATAACTTTAAAGCCGATAAAAAGTCTTGCAGAAACTCAATTAGAAAGAAAATCAATAAAATTGAAAGTCTTAGAAGTTCAAGTTTTCCATTTCCATTCTTAGAATACGGCTGTCTATATTTGATAGTCTTTTATTGATATGAAACAGCAACAATCCAAATAGGTTGCCCCACAACTACGTTGGTCAATGGTCTAGGGCTTGAATATTGCCATAACCATTAATATGATATTATGATAATCAGAGGGCTTTCAGAATTATAGAACTTTTGCCTCCTAGTTTCAATTTACTATCTTAGAACGATCAGTCCCCAACGGCCTGAACTGTCATGCAGGGAATAAATAAAAATATCATGCAAACAATTTTACCTTTTGAGCAAGTGTTGCATACGAGTTTTTCTTATAAGGTTTACCGTTTTTCATGGTATTACACCATGTGCTAAGTGAAGGTGGACGTGATGCCGAAAGAACGAGACAAAACCACCGCTAATGGTACATTGAAGTGGAGAGGCAAATTTTGCCTGTCTTATCAGTGACATATTGCCTTGAGAAGCTTGTAAAGCTGCGTTGCGGTGTCTTGTCCTTTTGCAAGGGAGTCACTTTATTCATTAGGGTTTTAAATAGTGGACTATTTAATGCAGGGGATCGTAGGGTACCCTGCTTGATCCGTATGCGATTGTACTAGTTTTTAATCTAGGCCTCTAAACTAGCCGATCCTCGGTAAGTATGGATTGACACCTTAATCCCGCTCAGTGCCAAAAATCAAAAGTAAAGGAGAAAAAGAAAAGGATACCAACTGTTATGTAATAAATTTTAAGTGGCGCAGATAGACTGCCTAAACAGTAGATCTGTGTGGCAAGTGTAATGAGGACACAGGCAAATGTTTAACATCATTTATTGAGCAATCTATCGTACATAAAAACTACCTAGGAGCAATGAAAATCTTCTATGAAAAGCTTTCATTAAAATTTAAAATAATATCAGCGATTTACATGCTTTCTAGATTTTTGATTAGAGGGACAAAATCTCTGCGACCAGGTTATCTAACTGATGGCTACTATAATGCCAAGTTTATATGACACGATAACAATTTGCATTCAGCGTATAGGAATGCGAATTTTTAATTACAAATAAATTTTTTTTCTTCAATATTAATTTCTTAAATATATAGAGTAGGTAGGATGGCATTTAAGGGCAAGGTGGCATCCAAGAGGGTCGCACACAATCTGGTCCTTTAGCTCCACCTGGACCACCAGGACCATTGCCAGGTCCACCACCACCACCGCCTCCACCACCACCTCCGCCGCCCGGTTCACAATTACAACCACGTCCACCTCCACCGCCACCACCACCTCCTCCTCCGCCAGGCAATGGAGATGCTAAAAAAAAAAAAGAAAAATTATTCAACAATCATTATAAACATTTCAATGATAAGAAAGTTTCAAAACAAACCTCTGGCGATTGCCAATAGAACACAGATTATGGCAAATATTGCAAAATATTTCATGTTTATGCAGTGAAGTGAATTTAAAAACTAAATTGTATTCCCTACTTAGCTGAAGGTTTTTATACTCTTTATAAAATCATTAAATCTTAAAAAATCTGCTGTTTTCTCCATTTCCGAATAAATTTTGAACCGAGGAAATTCCTACATCGCAAAAATTACAAAGAATTCTTGATAAGACACAACAACTAAAAAGATTTATTGATAGAAACAAAGGCTCAATAATAGAATTTCATTTGAATATTTCAATACAAAACAAAACTTGTTGTAATAGGCTCATTAACCTATTAAAACAAAAAAAAAATAAACATTCTATTGGTTTTCCCTTAAAACAATTCGTTTCAATGCGCGATTTTTAATAACAAAATAGACTAAGCATGCCTGCATATGTGTACACAGTACAGTGGTGGACATGTAATTAAAACGGTTTTGTATGTGGTTTCTTGAACATTTTAAGACATTTCGAACCTCATTTCTAATACCCAGAGCCGTCAAACTCTGTAAAATATGAGGAAATCAATGAGTTTTTGAAATAAAAAAATGTTTTGTGGAGCTACGAATTAAAATTTTGTCAATGAAGATCAAATGGGAAACGGTATGTATGGTGTCCAGTTAACCAACATTTTAATTCCGGATATATCATCAAAACAGTTATGTATGATAGCGGAAACATTGTGGTGTACGGTGCTTCTTCTTAGCATGGTATTGAACCAACTTGGGGGTCCGTTCAAGAATGATCAAACAATTATATACATACTGTATTGACACTCTGTACGTCGCCGTAGTCTAGTAGGTAGTGTGTTGGCTTATTAGACAAAAGGCCAGGGTTCAAATCCCCATCAAAAACGGAATACGAGAAAAACATATCTTCGGCGGCTTTCTCTCAATAGATTTCTAGCAATAACTCTGAGAGTAAATAAAATTGCCATGAAAAGTTTCTCAAAAAAATCTGTCGTTCGAAGTTGACTTTAAACTGTAGCTCCCGCCACTCATGTATAAAATTAACACACACAACATAAGTGGTGTGAGAAGCTAGGCCGTAATCCTGACTAAAGGGTTGTAATGGCCAATTATGTATGTATTGACACTATACGTGGAGAAAAGCTTACCTCTTATTTGGACCTCTTATTTGGCACAGTTCACGACTTGAAGGAGGGACAAAACATATATGTTTTGAAGAAGTCAGCTCGATGCCTAAGTTCTCAATCAGATTGAGACGGGGAATTGAAGTTGAAAGGAGGATGGAATGCAAAAATCGTAAAACTGCTAATGAATAATGCTAATAAATGAAGATCAATAACCCTAAGCACAGTTTACGACTTGTGAAGAGCTATTTAGAGCAACAAAACATACATTTTTTGAAAGGGTATGATCAAGCCACTGATCTCAATCTGATTGAGAACTTGTGGAGCGAAATTTAAAAGAGGTCTGAAGGCAAAAATCCCTAAACGTCAAAATTTGTTGGAGGGATATTCAAGGATCTTTCTCTATCTCTTGGCAAATCGATGTGGAAATGTTATTAAATATTAAGGTTATCCCATGAAATATTGATTAGAAAAAGAAAAATCAAAAAATAACGGGATAGAAATGAAAAACGCGAAGGTTTTAATTAAATGCCCCAAACCCAATGAAATATTTTTAAAAAATTTTTTTTTCTCTACAAAATTATAAATTGTCCACTTAATAACCCAATTGGTAGCCGTTTAAGATATAGGAATTGAAAAATGAATTCTCTTATCTTTTGAAAATTAAAATTATTACGTATGTTTTAATTATATGGGCATCACTGTATGTATGTATTTTGTTATAATATATCACAATCATTTTACATGTAGTTACCCAGCGAATAGTGTAAGTACAGAATATGGATTTTCAATAAATTATAAAAACAATTATAAAACAAAAAACAATAATAAAACAAAATATGTATAAACAAATAAATAAATAATTAAATTAAATGATAAGTCAGTCAGCAAAGACTATTTGTTAGACTACATATTAAATAAAGATTCAATTAAATCGAAAATGATGTAGGGTATCAAATAAACGCAGTTCGTTCTTAATACCGTGCATGAGCAATAATTTAAAAGAAATTAGTGCAGGAAAGTAAACTTTCACATGTGTATGCAGTTTTATTTTGACACAAGAAGAGAGCATGGAAACCAGACGCTACCAAAAATTTTTTGGTCGTGCATTAGTGAGTAAGAGACAGAAAATAAATTGAGAGAAATTATTTATTTACTGTCAAAGAAAAGTGTTAATAATAAACGCTAATTTGATTTTCATTCCATCCCCATACATTAAGTTGACTCCAACAATTAGGGAATCTTTTTCAGATATTTAGTAAGAGCAATTTTTGGTTCACAAATTTCCTCACCTACTAATAGCAAAACTTTTAATTTTTCCAAAAAAAAAAAAAAAAATTGCTTTTGTCTAAAAAAAAAGCTGTTCCCTTTCCTTATCATTTAAATGTCTGAAAATCTGATTTAAGAACATGATTTATGAAATTAAATTATTTAATACTTAAAATATTTTTTGAGTGTAAACCTGAAATGTCATGACATCCACTACCACGTGCACCAGCCGCAGTCTAATCAACGACGAAATAAATGAGCATAAGCAATGCGTGTGAATTCTCTCTGCACAATTGTTCTATGAAATGGTAATCCCTGATGTAAACTCAACTCGTAATGAAAATACGGATAGAAATCTGGCAGTGGTATTTCTCTCCTCGTTTTTAAAATTTGTGTTTGTATTTTGATGTAAACAACTTTGCTTTGGTAGTTTACTAAATGTCAAAAAAAAGTCAGCCATTAGATTTTTGCTCCTTTTTTAAAAATACGTACCGATGTAATACTGTAAGGTTATCTCCTTTACTTTACATACGTAAAACATTTATCGGGTAAATCTCCTTTTAAAGCTAATTTAAATAGCAATAGTGCGCCCGTCCTCATAGCTCTGAATTGTTTTTGAAGAACTTGCTGTTCTCAAATACAGTGAAATAAATTAGTAGGGCACCGCTTTTTAATATTCATAAATGTGATGCTACTTTAAACGGTATTTCAATAGAAAGGAAATTGAGTAAAAACTATTCAAATCTTATTACGAAAACTAGAAATATTTTGCATCCTCTTCTAAGGCTATGTTCTAAAGACGTTTCACAAAATTTTGAAAGAAATTTGAAATAATTTTTAAACTTCTTTCGCATTCAGTAGCGCATTTTTTTTTTTTTTGGTGACTTAATGTTCTGTTTTAATATGTGTAATCTTATGATAAAAAACATACATACATTATTGGCCATTACAACCCTTCAGTCAGGATTAAGGCCTAGCTTCTCAGACCACTTATGTTGTGTGTGTTAATTTTTATACATGAGTGGCGGGATCTACGGTTTAAAGTCGACTCCGAACGACAGATTTTTGAGAGACTTTTCATGGCAATTTTATTTACTCTCAGACTTTTTGCCAGGAATCTGCTGAGAGGAAGTCGCCGAAGAAATATTATTTCATATTTCGTTTTTGATGTCTAACCGGGGCTACGAACCCTGGCATTTCGTCTAATAAGCCAACACACTACCTACTAGACTACGGCAACTTTTGATAAAACAAATGAACTAATTTTCTTCCACATCCCGGACTCCACTGGCTTGAGGAAAATTATTTCTCATATCTTTCCCTAACTATTGAGTATGTTTTAACGATACTGTAGTGTTTAAAAAATTTTTTGCCCATTGTAACTTGAGACGAATTTGTAGGCATTTACGCAAGACTAAATTCAAATAAAGTTCTAGGATTTTATTGAATACCGAATTTCATAAGAAGGAAAAAGTAAAAACTGGATTGCCCGCCATGAAGTTGTGACTTGAATCCCAACGAGAACTTGTGGACTATACTCGGTAACAAATTCCAATAGATTTGGATACCAATAACGTTCCATCATTTTGGAAAAAAAGTTGAATTCGGAAATTAACTCCAGAATATACTTTTCAAATTTTAATTTATAAAGGCTGACAAAATATTAATAAATACATAAGCATGCATGTATACATGTCATATATGCGTAATATTTTTTTAAATGTTATCCTTTATTTGCAATCTATTTTACCAGCAGGATATTTAACCCTAACGTACATGGCCTTTAAATCAAATACGGCCGAAAACTTGTGAAATGTTTTACTACAATTAGAGTAAAGTATTCACACAGCCTTGGGAATTTATTTAGGCTACGTGGTATGATTCGTTTTGTCAAAATCTTTTTGAGCATAAGCATAGACTATGTCTACAAGTTTTAAACAACACCCGATCCTCTCCAAATATTAACCATTCTAGAATATTTAAATCAAAATTAATGCAAATGTATTATCATATTAAAGTCACTGTAGTTTAGTTGCTAGTGTTTTGGCCTATTAGACGTGAGGCCACGATTCAAACCTCAGGTCAGACATCTCCCCAGTAAAACGAAAAATGAAAAAATATTTCTTCAGCGACTTACACACATTCCTAACAAAAACTCAGGGAGTAAATTGATATATGTAATCTTATTAGAATTGAGAATCTTATTATCGAATTTCAACACTCCCCGGCTATAGGCACCCGGGATGTAGTAATTCTCCGTTTAGTAGCATTGAAACTGAAACTATTTTGATATATGCATTCGGCTTTTAAGCATTCCCTGCTTATAAATGCCATAAATTGTATGTCATATTTTTTATGCTAAAAAAATTCGTTTATGCACCCGCTCTTTGATAATTACCTTTTCAAAATTAATCCTGTTCTTTAACTCCTTCGTTCGTGTGCTTAAATGTTTCTGGAATTTGCCATCATTAACGCTATACCGCAGATTTATTGGAAAAAGTAGAAAACAAATTCGAATGTGCCTGATGGTTTTATTCTCCTGGACATAACCTACTGAGGCTATGCAAGCTCAGATAATTGATTCCTGATAGAAAATCTACAATCCACCAATATTCACCTTTCGTAATTTGAAAAGCTCTTCTTCTGCTAATCTGACCTGATGCAGGGGTCTTGGGCAAGATTTCCTTTTAAGAATTCTCTGCTTATAAGCACTGCAAACTGGAGAACAGCTATTAAGAGCAGAAAGGCATTCAAGTGGATTACAGACAATCGTGGTGATGGTGCCGGATGAGCTACAGTACTATGCTAAATGTGTCCATGACTAGAAAAATTTTACATCGTATTGTAATCTCCTTAAATCAATTCTTTTCATTGTATTTTTCTTTTTATTGCCATTTGTTTGATAATATTTAAAACATGGCAGTAAGTGTCAAAATGGATTGTTTATGCCAAATTTTATTTAAATTTCATTCATCTGCAGTCGTTACAAGAAAGAAAATTATACTGTTTCGTATTTTTTTTTATTACACTTGCATTGTTTTTGTTTTGCTATGTAATTTGATTTAATTTAATTTAATTTAATTTAATTATTGAATATCTTTTATTTGCTTTTCTGCGTCAGCTATAAACGATTGCAATAGATTCAGTTGTTCTTCCAAATTGTCACCCAGAGTTTGTCCGCCAAATATTGATGGTAATTTACTGGATTTCGATCCTAGTAATGACGACAAAAGTTCCGAAGGTGCTTTTACCACTGAACTAGAAAGTGTTGACAAAAAGTCCACATTGGATTTAAAAGCCTTATTGAATGAATTAAAAAGATCGCTTAAGTCGGCATTTGCAAATGCAAATAACAGAGCACTAACGAAGACAAATCTGAACAGAATCATGTTTGAAAAGAACTTGTTGTTAAACTAGCTTTCAACTTGACAAAAACCGATATTTTATAGTTTGAGCAAACGTGATTGCTCAAGATTTCAATATTAAATGATTAGAATCGTATCTGTGGGTTTCTAAAGTAATATTTGCATATTCAAGCATCAAGACTGCATCATGCATGACTTTGAATGTAAAACATAAATGAAACGGAACAACTGCTCCTCAAACAATATCATTCTGAAAATCTAGATCTAGTATTAGATCATTAGTATTCATTAATCTGATGAAATTGAAAGGATAATTCTCGCAGTACATATTTGTGACATATTTTTTAATTATTCCTCTTTCTTTTCCATTCCATTAAAGGCTGAATAATATTTTATTTTTTTTATTTTATTTTTTAATCACATTCTATAAAATCGAAATTATATCATTTTAATTTTTTTTCAATGTGATGTTTGAACTAAGGTGTGAGCCTCTGCATGTGTTTCTACTTTGTCAGGCTACATTTACGAAATCTCTTCTAACATTTTCGCCAATTGTACTGCTTATGTTGGCATAATAGTATCCGCAAAAACTAAACTCTGTGACACTTTTCTTCATTCTTACATAATTTACTTTCTTAATTGACCATTAACACCCCGATTAACGGATTTCGGCCTGCCTTAACACATCCTTCTAGGTGCCTCTGCTTTTGCGCCTACACAACATTGATGGCTTCCTCGACCTGGTCCTCTTCTATTTCGAACCGTTATTGGGCCGAACCAGTGTAGCCGCTGGATGTTAATACGCTGCACAACATCAATATTGTGGAGGAGCTTATACAGTTCGAAGATCTTATTTAGAACATTTCTCTCGAATGCTCTCAAAGCTGCTGCATCATGCTTAATATGTCCATGCTTCTGCGCCATATAAAAGCAGATATAGCACATATAAGCATCTTGTAGAGTATTAGTTTTGTAGTACGAGAGAGGTCTTCTCTACTCAATTTCCTACTGGAGTAAATGAGTTTAATTATTGTGTGGGTAGGACCACGTCCTTGGTTATGGGCCGAGTCAATCCTCGGTTAAAGTTTGTAATTCGACTACTCTAGGCAGTCCATCGGAACCTGGATGAGTTTTGGTTACTTGTCCGTTTGTAAATTTTATGGAGTTACTTCAAATATCCATCTTTCCCTCTTCTGCAAAACTGTTGATGTTGAATTTTCAACCTTCGCCATCTGTTCGCTAGGGTAATATTCCCGTTACAAAAATCGGATTCAGCGGGTAATAGTAAGGGTGAGGTAATTAAGAAATGAACCCCAGATCAATGGGTTAAGGTTATGAGGGTTTTCAATAGACGGGCGTAAGGGTCTTGTGTTGAGGCATCCTTCTATTCTATCCAATAGGGTTGCTAGTTCCTCAAAAGTATTTTGCAAATTTGCCAGTTTTTTGATATGCGATTTGAAGCTCTTAACTCCAGCTTCCCATAAGCCTCTCATATGTGGGGCTCCGGGTGGGATAAAGTGCCACGTCAAGTTTTGGTAGCACTTGGTTGATATTATCAATCCCTTTAACTGTTTGAAAAATTCCTATCGCTGTTTATTAATTAGTGGACAAACTCCAATGAAATTCGTTCCATTATCGGAATACACAGAGACAGGGCATCCTTGCCTTGAAAAGAATCGGGCAAATTCTGCCATAAATGCTAGCGTAGGCAGGTCAGATGTGGGCTTTAAGTGTATAGCTTTGGTAGCAAAGCAAAAAAATGCGCATACATAACCTTTGGTTATCCCACATGTTCTAACAAGGTAGGATTTTATGTTAAATGGTCCGGCAAATTCAACTCCAACAGTATTAAATGGCCTGCTAATTTGGGTACGTTCCTATATTTCGTGTAGGGTACGCACGTGTTGACCACAGAACTGATAAGATTCTGCAGTCTCAGAATCTAATAAGTCGAACGAATGATTCGTAGCATAAGACGATTTCCGCCGTGTAAGATGACGGTGTTGGGTTAATAATTTAGTAACGGCGCTTAAGTGGGGCAGTAAAGTAGGGTGTCGTTCATCGTATGATAGGCTGTTGGAATTTGCTAATCTGCTATTTGTGCGCATTATATTTTTTGTGTCTAAGAAAGGTGCGAGGGTGAGTAAGTTGGTTTTCAGGAGTAACGAATATTCTTCATTGAAATAATGTGTCTGACAAAGAATTATTAGTCTATCAGGGGTAGTTTTGATCTCATGTTCAATACTCTGGTTCAAGTTCAATACTCTGGTGGGTTAATAATCTATTAAGTCTTTCGTCAATAGATTGTGGATTTTTTCGATCCAGAACTATTCTGTCATGTCGAATTTCATTTCTTCGAGTAAATGATGCACGATCACAAGATCGATAGACATATAACAAGATTCTAAGTGCTTTCGACCATTTAGAAAATATTTCCAAAATGTCCTGTTTACAGTGAGTAAAGTTTACAGATGTTTTTGGGTTTACAGTCATAGAGAACGTTTGACAAATGTTAGCTTCAGCTTGAGTTGAATCTTCCTTTAACCAGGTTGGTCCATTCCACCATGGCTTGCCGTCCTTTAGTTCATCGGCGTTGCAACCACAGCTGGCAACATCGACTGGGTTGTCATAAGAGGCCACGTTACTCCAGTTCTTGGTTCCTACTGCTTCGGCTATTGCTGACACACGGTTTGCCACAAAGGGTTTGTCGAGGGTTTGTTGAGCCATGCCGAAACTATTGCGGAGGCCGTCCAGCAGCCATTTTTGCCAAAAACACTTCACCACACTTCTAATTTCGGTAATGAAATGACCTTGATAGGTTCAGCACTTACCTTTCACCACTTTTAGTGGTGACAGCGGACTATATCGAAAGTATTGTTATCGCTGCACGTCCCTAATTGTCGATAACATATACTACGTTTTGCCCTTACTCCCGTTCAATAGTACTAAAGGTATACAGTTTTAGTCCATAATAAATCATAATTTTTAAAAGCTAAATTGTTATGCGATAATTTCTGAAATATTTTCTGAAATTCAATTTTTTAGGACTCAGTAAATTCTTACGTAGAATCCGTGTCCATATTATAGGGGTTATACTGTATTTAATTAAAATAAAAATTAATTTTTTTTTGATGTTCGCCCATGTAATTGAAACACACGCTTGCATACATCAAGTTCAAAATGAGATGGACTTCATGGTCTTTAAACTGATGTTTTTAGTTTAAAATTGCAGTGCATTAAACTAAAAACGAGGCTATAAAACGACAAAAGGAAAAAAAGAAAACTAAAAAACAAAAAAGTGTCAACGCATTTAAGACCCTACTTAATTATAAGAGATGTTTTCAGTAAAAATTAAATTTTAAATTTTATGACTGCATTTGCGATATTGCATCGCAACAATTAAATTAATTGACAAGAATCATGTGTAAACAAAAATAATAAAAGAAAGAAACGATAACAAATTGTGAAAACAATTTTTCAGATGTAGTCTGAACACAACTCAATTACAGTCTAGTATCAGTTACAGGGTATAGTATCGTATACAATACATAAATTCATACACACAGGCACGAATTTAGAAGTAATACGAGAACTAGTTTGGCCGATGTTTGGTCATACAAAATTGAAGTCTCTTCGGATTGTACTCAGTTGAAGATATCCCGTGGCAAAAGATTATATCAGACATGCAACTTTAGACAGAATTACATACATACTGCCAAGATATTTTACAAGCGAATTTGAGTGGATATTGGACATTCGCTACAGGAAAGGAAGAACATTTTAATTGCTGGAGTCCTCAATATCTAGACAAAAGAGCAGGGAAGTCCGAATACTAATGATAGAGATATTTTTCTAGATGTCATATCTGCTTGTTTGTTGTATGTCTGTCTACACAATGTTGCAAGCTACCCAATCTGTTTGGCACAAGCAAGTGGTTCAGTTATGGGCATAGACTTTGCAAGATTAAACTTGGAAACGAGCTTACATTTTATGTGTATTCTTGCAGAAGCATTATTATCAGATCTACCAACAGGGACTTCCTAACTTTGACAGTTGTTAACGATCATCTTGTTGAAGTTTCATCTGTCAAATCGGAGTCAATGCCGAACGCATAGAAAATTTAATTAAAACGGAAACTGAGCGTAAACCATCACATACAATAACGTTTGTTCGCTGAATGGATTCTGGAGCAGTAAGCATCTGACCTTAATTTTTATTGAAAAATATGGAACAACAACCAATCGATAAGAGACTAGAGCATCCAATGCCTGCCAAACAAGTTATCAAGTTACTGTTTAGTGTGAATTTTGTTCTGGCGTGTGAATTTTGTTCTTGTCCAAGCTAACACTGTCAACGTCGAATACTGTAGGTCGTTAATTATCAACTTCTTTTGGCCTAAGTTCGATGATCTGGACACCAACGAGATGTGGTATTATATGCTACACAGATGATGTCTCAAGCAATTTGATGGCATGATCATCTCATATTGAGGCAATGTTAACTGTGACTTGAATCCCATCAAGAACTTGTGAACTCTTCTCGGTAATAAAATTCCAATAGAATTGGATACCAACAACGTTCCATCATTTTGAAAAAAGTTGAATTCGGAAATTAACTCCAGAATATATTTTTCAAATTTTAATCCATAAAGGCTGACAAAATATTAAAAAATACATAAGCATGTATGTATACATGTCATATATGCATAATATTTTCTTAAATGTTATCCTTTATTTGCAATCTATTTTACCAGCAGGATATTTAACCCTAATATACCACAACGTACATGGCCTTTAAATCCAAATACGGCCGAAAACTTGTGAAATGTTTTACTACAATTAGAGTAAAGTATTCACACTAGCCTTGGGAATTTATTTAGGCTGTGGTATGATTCGTTTTGTCAAAAACTTTTTGAGCATAAGCATAGGCTATAGACTATGTCTACAAGTTTTAAACAACACCCGATCCTCTCCAAATATTAACCATTCTAGAATATTTGAATCAAAATTAACGCAAATGCATTATCATATTGAAGTTATTGTAGTTTAGTTGCTAGTGTTTTGGCCTATTAGACGTGAGGCCACGAATCAAACCTCAGGTCAGACATCTCTCCAGCAAAACGAAATATGAAAAAATATTTCCTCGGCAACTTCTCTAAAATAAACTTCATCTATAAATAATAAAAAAAAATAATAATAATCAATGGGCATAAGAGAGACGGACTAGGAATTTAGAGTCCACAATTGTGTCTTGACTTTGAACTCGTAAAATTCGATTTGATTCCGTAAATTGGTGTCATGGAATCTATGAGATAATTGTCAATAAAAGTAGTCAGCCGTTTAGTTCAGTATTTCGGCCCATTGTGATACCGCAATTAACGTCCAACCCGATGATCCCTAAAGGAAATCCTAAAGGAATCATTTTTCTATTACCGTAATCTTTATATTCGGAAATTCCTTCATAGATGACAGTTTAAATACTAAGTCCCCTCATTACAAGAGCAAGGCACTGAGTTGCACATCATACCCACTCACCTACTGGTCCTGCAGAAGTCATTTAAAGGATTGCTAAGCCTATAAGTATGTGTATCATGGCAATGTGCTTTCAGGGCAGAAGAGAATCAGTTGTTTCTTTATCCATGCGAGTCTAGAAATATTGTACGAACTATTCTGCTGCCAATAAAGTTGAGCCTTCCACTTAAACGAGTGGAGAACACCTAGTCTAACTGTAGCAATCAAAACACTTATGTCATGTAACATGTTGGGGATTGTAGGTTCCACTTGTATAAGAAATCCTTTGAAGGATGCAAAATTTCGTTGGGGAATCATCCACATTCATGGGAGCATGAACGTCAAAGCTACGTTCGTTAGCGATCTATCCAAATATGTTAAGAGATTTTCAGGGAAGCTCCTACCATCCAACAAGCATTGTTCCGCTTTTAAAACATTTATGATCTTCATCTTGGAAAGACTATAGTAGTCAAGCATCTTAAATAACAGTTCATTATCGGAACCCTTAACATATTTACGATAGCTCATTCTGTTCAATTTCTTAATGCTTTCGGTATAAGCTGGCCTTCAAATCAGTAATCCCTAATTGGAATACTAAAATGTCTTAGAGTGTTCTAAGGAACCTTCCAAGAATTGCATCATGTCTATAGTCCAGGTTGCGCCAGGTTTTAACTGCATTTAGCCTTTCAAATAATGCCTTTGTTGGAATACAATGCAGTTCACTGCTGATCAGGACAGCTGAATGTTTACGTACTTTGTCTATTAGTCGACAGTTACAATGGTAATAGAAAACCGTCCACCAAACGTTAGCGGGGTAAAACAAATTTTAATTTTATTATGGCCAGTATGTGAATTTTATTAACGAAGACAGAACCAATATTGAAATGTTTACTCTAATAAAAGAACAAGAAAAATAACGAAACAGTTAAAAGGTTACGGTAACAAATAATTACAACAACAAAACTACATTGAAACCCAGAAACCAAATCTAACGAACATTAGATGTTGTTTGTATATAAATGAAGTATACCGAGTAAATAGAGCGAAGGGCAACCAGTCAGTTGCAGTACAAAACACAGTAAATAAGTACTGTCGTCGGTGAAGTTGGGGTTTTTTTTAGCAGAAATTATTGTATAATAAAATTAATAGCTCACGGTATTATCAATTAAAGTGTGCTATTTAACTTAAATAAATCGATCAACTTTTTGACGGCGCAGAGTGTTTCTGCCTTCATTTAATTATACAACTTTGTTTTTATTCAATTCCCCTTTCTCAGGTTTATTAATCGAGTTTTCCCAGCTAAGCAGGTGTAAATAAATCTTATTTTCTAATCAATTGCTTGCTTTTATTAAAAATATTAGAAATCTATGCGAGTTTAATAGCAACACATGTAGGGTTTCTATAAAAGGCATTTTGTTTAAAATAAAAACATATTACGGGGAAAAAATGCATTAAAACGTGTCTGTCAACTAAAAGGAAATTAATTACTTACCAGTTTTTAAATTAATAAAAAAAAATTGAAAAATTAACACACACTTAAATAGAAACATTTTATTTTACAATGACAAACGATTTATACTATTAAACCAGCTTTTAGCCATCGTGCTTCGCTATTTCTAAGACCAATGAAATAAAATTGGAACGAGTCTAGTGTAAGGATGATATACTAACTAAAGTGTTCGACAGCAGATCCCAGTAATCCGTATTTATGCTATGGAGCAACTTAGGAAACGTTTAAGACCCAGTCGTATAGTCGTGCGTCAATGAAATGAAACTTAAAACAAGTCTAGTGTAAGAAAAGTATATTCATTTAACGATTACTGAATTTTAATACGTTACGTACTTTCTGATGTAGTTACTAAAGTGCTGAACTGCATATCCAAGTAATCTGAAAGGGGAAGAAACTTATTCTTCTTACCGATTTTCAACAGAAAAAACTGATCACCTGCAAGTGTCAGCATACGAAACGTTTAATTAACAGAATTCGTACAGAATTCGTTATACTTTGTACTTTGACATTATCAACTGAGAGCAAAGTAACAACGCATAAGATTGACACAATTGATTGAACACAACAAAAAATAGATCTAAAGAAAATGAGCTAAATAAACCAGTATTCGTTGTGTTAACAGAGAAGTATCGCATGAAAGAAAGCACATAAAGAACAGGTATTTCAACACTGCTGTCAGTTGGAAAAGTCAAAAATTTAACGTAAGACGGATTCTATGTGACTCTGCCTTTAGTGCCATTAGGCTGACACCGGCTTAAGAATGTATCATTGGTCGATTTACTAGAAGCTTATTTAAGTCACCGTAGTCGAGCAGGTAATGTGTTGGGTTGTTTGACGTGAGATCACGGTTCAAACCCCCAACAAAATGAATTTCGAAAGAATATTTCCTCTGTGACTTTCTCTCAGCAGATTTCTGGCAAGAACTCTGAGAGTAAATAAAATTGCCATGAAAAGTTTCTCAAAAATCTGTCGTTCGGAGTCGATTTTAAACCGTAGGTCCTGCCATTCATGCTGTGAAAAACTAAATCGTAATTTAGACTGAAGGGTTGTAATCCTCTAAGTTAAACGAATCCATCTGTAAAAGCTGTTACGTCAATGCTAATAAGTATTTTATTCTTATGGGGATATTGTACCCTTCATGCAATCTCGTGACAATTATTAGGTATTCCCCTTTTTATAAGGATATGCCTTCGTTATTTGCAGGCTAACAGTAGTTATATTCTGTGAAAATGTCAGAGTAAACAAATGGAGCAGTTTAGGCTGCTATGCGTGCAAATAAACAAACAAACACACAGTGCTGTTCAAAAAAATAGGTTCACCTACTCTGCAAATAGTTTACTATATCTCAATATCTATATGTAATAAAGTAACGGTACTTTGTTTACTGATCTCTTATGAATATAATCCCGTTACACTTCAAAAATATGCAACGTCACTCTTCTTTAGTATAGATTTAGTCTCAAGATGTTAGATCGTGGTGAATCTATTTTTTTTGAACAGCACTGTATATATGTATTGAATTTTTATATATGTATGTACATAGTATTAGAAGATACACATTGTTGTGTTAATTACCGAGAGAAAAACAAAAACATTTTGAAATTCACGTGGCAATTCTTATCGCCCCATGGGAATCAAAACAAAATAGAAAAAAGAGAAGACAATAATAAATAAAAACATACTTTTAATTTTATTGTACAATAACAAAAACAAAACAAAATATCCCAGAGTTAAAAAAAAATAGTAAAATAATCGCACATAACAACTGATTTTGTGTAGAAAAAGTGAAATGAACGTTAAAATAGAGGTTGAACGGAACGATTTAAATGCTCAAGTTTAACATTCAACGAACAGATTTGACTGATGCAACAACGCAGCAACAATATTTTGTAATTTTTCTATTTTATAACGGTACCCAATCTGTTTAGTGTTCAGTGTTTGTAAAATTTTTATAACCACAATCGCCGGCTTGAATGTTAAGTTGCAATCATACTCGCTTCGTACAGTGCACGTAATCGTTCTGTCAATCTTCCAAACAAATATAAAGAGCTCGTTCCCACTTGCAATGATTTTGTTAAAGTATATTGCGAACGTTTGTAATAACAACAAACAATTGGTTCTGACTGTACTTACTGTAGTTGTAGAGCAATAAGGTTTTCAAAACAATTACACCATTTATGTTCTGTGCCTTAGTTTTATCGATAACTGGTGAATGAGGCATTTTTATGAGAAACTTTTCTTGACAACTTCTATTTACTGTCAGTATTTTCACCAGAAATCTGCTAAGACGTAGTCGCCGAAGAAATATTTTCTCATTTTTCGTTTTTTCAAGATATCTTAAATCGCGGTCTCACGACTAATAAACCAAATCACTGCCTACTAGACTACGGCGACTTGGGTTAAATTCTAAACAAAGTGGAATTCACTGTAGTCTAGGAGTTAGATGCCCAGGCATCTCGAACAAAACGAATTATAAAAAAATATGACTTTCGACTAATTACTCTCAGCAGTCTTTTGGCATAAACTCTGAATTTGAATAAAATTGTAGGTTCCCCTACGCTTGGATAAAAAGTTCACACACAAAACATGAATGATGTCAGAAACTAAGTTGCAATCCTGACTAAAGAATTGTAATAACCAATCAAATAAGTTGAGTACGTTGTTAAAGCTTTTCATTGAAAACTAGCAGCAACGGTTTTCTGGCCGTTTCATCGTTTAAGACAGTCCTGAAGGATGCCGAATTTTGTTTCTAAATTTTCAAGCTATTGGGGAGGGTTTTCAGGCCATTTTGAAAAATCCTAAGGGATGCAGGCTCATCATATCTAAATTATTTGCTCAAAACACCTGGTTTTTGTAGGCCTTCACGGTCAGTTGGATTTTTTTTATTACCCACCTGATATTCGCTTGTGTGTGTATGTGAAAGAAAATCCAAATTTCTTTTAAACAGCAGGAGATGAAACAATTTTTTAACGATTTTTTTATTGTCAGTCATTTGATCCAAGGAATGCCTAATCGATTTGTATTTTTATAAGCATTTAGGAAATCGATTAATAGCTACTGAGCAGTAATAATTTATAGAAAATATTTAAAATTACTTAATTCAAGTGCCAGTGTGAACAATCTATCAACATAACGATTAATTGAAGGCAATACCAACACATTGGACGTCAATTTAAAAACAACTTTTCTGAAAGAGATTTTGCAATTTGTTGCTTAGATTTTGCACTGTAATATGAGTACGAAACATTTGAATAAAACAACAACAAAATATTGATTAACGAATGTGCCAGTCACTACACTGTATCTTGCATTTTTTTTCTCTAAAATTCTATAAAAAAATTACTTCAATAGCCTGCACTAGCATAGTAAACAGAATTTGTGTATGGTTATACACACGTTTTGTAACATTCGGAGCCATTCCACTCCCACAACGGATTGGTATTAAAATCTTAGTACTCTAGCATCAGTCAACAAGGATCAGTAAAAATATTGAACAGACGACCGACCTCTACAAACATTCTTTGTAGATTTTTTCAAAAATATTTCCTTTTCTTCAAAATACCATTTTTTTGTTTCGATAAGATTAAAGAAAATCGAACCATAGTTGCCTTGCCATTTCAAGGTGAAGTTTGACTCTGATACACCAATGAATCCTTGTTATTTTAGAGGACACTGTTTGTTATACAAGGTACACCGGGGTGTAGCGTATCTAGTCAGTCAGACTCAACTAAATATATCCACTCGTTTCTCTATATGGTATACACATATCCATATGTAGCCAAGCAGCTAACGACCTACGATAGTTAAAATACTCACTTGTTCACACATGAAAATAGCTCTGACTGTCAGCCAACTGAATCCGTCGGCTGTCTGTTCGTTGGTTAACCATGGAATATATGGCAAGCAAACACGTAAATGATTTGATTACATACAACAAAATATCGTATATGTACTCGTATGAGAAACCGGGTGATTTTGAAATCTGTTTAAACTTGTTCGTTGTTCGTTCTCTTATTGTTGTTGAAATTGTTTGTTGTTGTTGTTGTTATTTTTGAAATACTCGTACTCATAAATATGGTGGTATTACAAGTACAGATAAATTCATTTCTTACAGAGATTACAGAGTTGCCATTATATGATAAATTTCTGTACTTTAGAATGGCAAACCTATCGTTGTTAAGTTGGTGTCTTTCAGACATACATACATAATTGGTCATTACAACCCTTTAGTAAGAATTACAACCTAAGATCCCATACCACTAATGTTGTGTGCGTTAATTTTATACATGAGTGGCACGAACTACAGTTTAAAGTCGTCAGATTTTTGAGTAACTTTTCATGGCAATTTCAATTAACTCTCAGAGTTTTTGCCAGAAATCTGCTGAGAGGAAGTCGCCGAAGAAATATTTTTTCATATTTCGTTTGATTTGAGATGTCTGATCAGGGGTTTGGACCGAACACCAACAAACATTAGTTAGAATGTGAATGGGTTGTTCTATTGAGTAGTGAAGACCTTGAATACCTCTTTCAACCATGTCTTTAACCATATACATAACATACATAATTGGCCATTACAACCCTTCAGTCAGGATTACGGCCTAGCTCCACTTATGTTGTGTGTGCTAATTTTATACATGTAGTGGCGGGACCTACAGTTTAAAGTCGACTCCGAACGACAGATTTTTTGGGAAAACTTTTCATGGCAATTTTATATTACTCTCAGAGTTTTGCCAAGAAATCTGCTGAGAGGAAGTCGCTTCTTTAACCATATAATATCCGTTAATCATCATAAAAAAATTCTCTATTCAAACTTATAATGTTTAGACTTGTTGTGAAGCACTTTAAATTCTTCACCAAAACAATGCCGAGATCACATGCACAGACAATTAGAGAAATTAAAAATCAGGCAACAACTGTACAGTAATCTCTCGATTTGCGTTGCGTTTGACCTGCTAGACCCAAAATCTTACGAACCAAAAGATCAGGTCGTCCAACTAAACAATTTAATGTACTAAGCTTAGCGGTAGAGACTGATGACGTTCTCATTCCGCAAAGTTATTTGTACATTACGGGTAATTAGTATGGTCCAGTATACAGCGAATATGATTCATTCATCAAAAACAATACGTAGTCGTTAGTCGACTTACCTTCGGAGCAAAAGCCGATTGGATTCAAGTGGGCTTTTAGCTTGAAAAAGAATGCGTATGGAAATATTGAAAAATTTAAATCCAGATTGGTTGATAAAGGTTTTAGTTAGCAGTATGAAGTAAATTACTTCGAAACGTTTTCACCAGTTGTAAGATACGCAACAATAATTGCAATAGCAGCGAAATACAACATGCATTTACATCAACTGGACAGACTACCTTAACAGCGATTTACAGGACGAGTGTTACATGAAGTAACTTGAAGGGATTATCGATCCAGAATATCTAAACAAAGTTCTCAAATTGAACAAGTTTCTCTTCGGTTTAAAGCAGTCCGACAGAGAGTGGAACTCTAAATTCGACTCTGTCGTGACGACACTAAAAAACTGTCCTGGTAGCTGTCTATGCTTGATGATCTAATCATAGCGTGTTCAACGATATCAAGCAGAAATTAGCTAATGAGTTTTTATTTGGTAGTACAGGTCCAATTAAGTTGTTTTGAGGCATAAAAGACGAAGTTGGTAATATTAGTCTGGGACACAGGAAACATTTCATATCCCGCTTGATGCGGGATATCAGGAAATTAAGGTTGATACTGAAACTCAAATTATTCAACAGCCTATCAATCTTTAATCGGACATCACACATTCAACTGTAAAGCTCGCGCAATGCAACGTTGACTCCAATCTAGATCATGAAATTGGCGCGATGCAAATTCTACGATATCTGCCAAAAACGAAAAACTTTAATTACAATATAGCTTCAGAAATGTAGTTTATGGGTACTCAGATGCAGATTGCGGTGGCAACGGTGGCGGTGGTCAAAGGCGGGCATTATGGTAGTTTAATGTATCACAATAATAAATAAAAACTTGGCAACACTACTAATGGTAACCGCTAAAATATTGTACTCATGAACACCGATTTGTTACAGTAACACAGATACAATATTCAGTCTGTTTATTGTATGCCGTTAGCTCACCTTGTAAACAAAACAGAGACAATGCGAAACACGAATACGAAATGCCAAAGCCTAGTTGCTGCATGCTTCCGTCTTATGAAATTTAAACGTTATGGTTGTTGACGAATTCTTAACAGTTTGTATGCACTACTGTGCGCAAGCGCACGTACTTAAGACGTCAGACAATAAATTTTTGGATACAAAAGATGTCAAGACAATAAATAAAAAGTGTTTCAAATAAAAGTGAAAGTGTTTTTGGAGACAATTGTCATCAGCAACGTTATTATAAATAATTTTGACTCCAACGTGAAATTAAATTAAAAAAAATAACAAAATTTCTGTCAATAAAGAAAAAAAAAGAAAACAGAGAAAAATTCCCAAGAACAGAGAAAACATTCAACATGTTTGTGCAACCAAGAAGATGTTGAAATAAGTATTGCAAACACTTGCTATTCCTGCTGCTGCTGCTGCTGTTGCTGCAAATACTTAAGAAAATTCTCAAAATTCTTGCCCTATTAAAGCAAGTTGCCATCAAACGAAATAAAGAACAAGTTTTTGTGGATTGATTACTACCGGAATCCCTTGCCAATATCATAAGAACTTGAATAGAGGTGTTCGTTGTTTATAGAAATTTTAAATACTCTGTGGTGTGTAAATATTTGTTGTATTTATCAAAATGGATAATTCATTAGAAGTGCCCAATGATTTCATTAATGCTGTCACTGACTTCAATACTTGCATGACACAATTAATCGATAATTTCCATTTTAATTCGATTTTTAATCATTTTGATATTTGGAAATATTTGTTTTTAAGTTAAACAAAAAAGAAAATTCAATTGAATTTCATAATTAATGCATCAGCCTTGAAAAAATTCATAAAATTATATTTTAGAATTAAAAACTGTAAAACAAATACTAGAAAGTAACTTGTTTTTCAAAAAGCACTTTCACACTTGATTTTTATTATTGTATTGTTATTGTAATAATATTTATCGTTGTAGTTATAGTTGTAAGATCTCTAAAAGACTTTATTCTGTACATCGGAAATGTTTAATTTTAATCGTATCTATTAAGTTCATTTTAATTAGTTTATAATTATAGAGTTCATGTTTTAATGATGGAGTATAGTAAATAAATAAAGAAAATAAAAAATAAAATTGAATAAAATTATACGTTTATGTTGACACTGCCATTATTTCAAAGGGGGCTACAAAAGCGTATTATGGCTAGTTTGCTAACCTGCTTTAATAATTACTGGCTGTGTTATTTATTATTGATAACTGCACTTATTACGATTAACTTCTCTAATTCTACTCTTAACTCTAGCACACTATGCTCTATTTACTACAAAGAGTTTTTTCTACTCTACTATCCCATGTTACATTAATTAAGGTTACGACCATAACCATGACGATATAAACTAAATCCTTATTCCATTGTTCAATTAATTCTCTTTCATTCAATTACTTACTTAACTGATAATTAATAACCCTTTGTCGGGGACTTAATAAAACTGGTTTCCATTACTACCCCATGTATGTGTGTTATTTTATGCATGAGAGTTGCGGGTTTTACAGCTTTTAAAGTTCGATCCGAAACTCTGAGAAACCTTTTCAATGGCAACAATTTTATTTACCCTCGGAGCTTTTTTGCCAGAAATCTGCTGAGAGACATTGTTTTCATATTTTCGTTTTGTTTGCGATATTTGGGATGGGATTTGAACCGTTGCCTCATGTCTTAAAAGCCAACACCATACCTGCTACACTACAAAGACTGCTACTTTATTTGGTGGCATTTGATTTGCCGAGCTTTTGAAGCTTTTCAATCGTAACTGTATTAAGATTATTTCATTCATCTACCGTTTTGCTTTCACAAGCCCACAAACCGGACTAGGCTGGTGATTATATGCTTGACATTTTAAATTATGGCCTCTAACAACAGGTAGTTGTTAGACGTTGCCAGACCAAAGTTTGAGCAGGTTACGTAATTTACATAGAAAGTCGGCATTGAAAGCATGGGTTAAGGATAATTAACCCATGGGTTAAGGATAATTAAGTCTTACTA
>QOCX01000089.1:300326-321220 GCA_005959815.1 Sarcophaga bullata
ACTTTCCACCACCACCTCCTCCTCCACCACCGCCACCACCACCACCACCTCCACCTCCTCCGCCGCCTCCTAGTGGTTGAGGATTGGGATTAGGGTTGCCTGATCAAGCAAATACACAAACAATTATCCTTCAATCATCCTGTTTGAAATTTTTGAAAATCCAATTTCAATATCACTTACCCATGGCAGAAGCTATTAAGGCCAAAACTAAACAAACGAAGAGAGCGTAGAATTTCATCGTATGGAAGAAGACGCTATTGCCACAATGATGCTCAATGAACTGTGATAGACGTACATTTATATCACGATTTAAATGCGATTCGAATGCGATTATATTTCTTGGAATACAGATATTTTTACAAGTTTTACCTGTAATTCAAGTATTTATGATAATTTTTACGGTATTTCATTGCAGCAATAACAAATTAATCAAAATGTTGGTTAGCAGAATAGTGACACGTGATATTAATTAATTGTCATGCCATCTTCGCTTAATGATTTTATTCCCCATTTAATGGGGAATTTTTTTATGGCTTTCAATCGCATAATGTAGTAAACAAATAAAAAGAAAAAAAACGTTAAAATGTAAATAAATGTTAATAATTATTAGAAAATAATTTTAAAATCATTTTAAAATCGTTTATTAAATAGTTTTTCCAGATAATTGGGCTTAAAATATTCGAAAGAAATTTGTAGAGACTGAATTATTGGTAGGATTTTAAAAATAAACACAAATTTGAGCATATTCTATTACAACTCTTACCCAGCTTCTTTCTCTTTGTCTAGGATTCCGCCAATGCTATTTTTTTTACTAATTTTTAAGGTACCTTAAATGCTGCTATCTTAAGGATCTCACAAATTGCCAATGCTTCGATGGAAAAAGATATTTTGAACAGTTTTTGTATAATAGTGGCACTCACTATCTTACAGACAACAATCACATTTTTGAGGTTAAACAAGATAAAAAAAAACAAATTTTTATATGGCAAATCCAATAAGTTACGGCTCTAACTTCAAAGTTAGCTAACACTGTAAGGGCCATTATTATAACTTGCCGTTAAAGTTGGTGTTTAGTAACAAGTCAACTTAACTAAGAGTGAACCTTAAAGTCAATTCTTGTAACTTTTTTGCGTTATTACAACCCAGGAAAATGTCGATAACATTTGCCAAATTAAAAAGGTTTTCTTAAAACGCAAAGATAATAACGAGCTTCTTTTTTTGTTTTTTTGTTGTTTATATTTGAAGTTGCAATATGAAAATAATATATACGTATGGCAAGTTCAAACATAAACTTAACCTTAAAAATTACAGGTAGGATAATCATCCCTTTAGCATAACGCTCACTTCTACCATATTCTCCCACTTATAATAATGAAAAACTAATTATTTGCCCGTAAAAATCCTGCTTTTCGGTAACGATAATTTGGCCCTTAATAGAGAAAGAACAACGAGAGTTTCTTTTTAAAACTCTTTTTATATCTTTTCAAAAGTCTGATTTGCATTTCTGATGGGTTTCTAAATATGCTCCCATAAGCCGTTGTGAACTTGATAGTCATCATAGCCGGTACTAAAAACATTCAGATTGTTAAAGTGTATATTCGCCGTGGTCTAGTAGGTAGAGTGTTTGCTTTTTGAATATGAAGCGAATAACAAAACGATTCTTGGCAAAACCTTTAAGGGTAAATAAAATTGCCATGAAAAATTTCTCAATATAAACTGCAGGTCCTTCCACCCATTTTCTTATTCACTACATCGCTGTTTTAAATTCTTTAGTTTTTCAACTGATTATCGCTGATAAGTAACTGCTTTTATTAAAGCATGCATGGTAGCGGTAATACTATTGTTTGGATGTCACTTGCCTAGTAAGTGATAAGTGTACCAGGCTTTTAGAAAGTAACTGATTGTGTTGTAATACTTTGAAAATTCGCACTGCATTTAGTCGAATAAACATATGCCACTCAATGCAAAATGGAATAAGGAATGATTTGAAGATAGCAATATGAATGTATTATACTGGTCAGCACTGTATTTAAATACGAATCCGATCGGGAACTTGTAGAAAATAGTAAAAATAACAATCAAAGGAAAATTATAATAACAATTGGAAGTTAATTCAGACTGTGTGATCTGATATATCCGATTCGGTATGTCAAAATTGTGGGACATTAGCCCACATAGAAGTCTGCAAAACTGCAACTTCAATTAATGTCAATATACGATTAATCATATTTAATTGCATTCTTAGTAACAAAGACAGAGTCACTGGTGGGAATCGAACCCACTACTCTCACACTAATAGTTCAGCACAATACCCATTAGACTACAAGGGTACCCTTAACAAAATATCAAAATTGCATCTCAATAATAAAGCGAAATAGTTTGTCATGATATTCTTGAAAAAAATTGATAAATTTTCGACATCATTGTTGAAAATACTTAATTTTTTTAAGAAATTCTAAGTCTACCGATCTCTGCATAAAAAAATCAGAAGGCCTTTTTAAATCTCTTCAAAAATTTTTTGTTTAAAAATACATCTTGAAACGTCTCACAAAAATCTTTGGATATGGTTAGGTTAGGTTAGCGAATTACTTGCTCATTCACAATTAAGTTCACATGGAGTGTGAGTTAAACACCTTTGTCGCAATCCGTTAGAGCTCCGAATGAAACCCGCCAATTCCCTTAGTGGCACGTTCACCACCATGCTCAGACCTTCAAACCTTGACGTCAATTTCGAAGACGTCAATTTCCAAGTGTACGACGCTTTAAGCTTTCCACTTTAGTCCAATACGTGACGAGCCAGGGCTTTCAGGTACAGTAGGAGTTTCCTCAAGTATATAGTAGAGTACTTGACAATCCGGGTTTTGATTGTTGGTGAGTGTTCGAATTATTAAGCACCAGAGCTGCTGAAAGCATGTGTAAAATCTTATTCTGATGTCTTTTGATTCGTCGTAATTGAATTACATTGGTTTTAGAAGCGAATTGTGAAGTAAAAATTTGCAATTTTAATCCTTCAGTCGTAAGTTCCGACAATTCGCCAATAACATATGAATTTGATTTCAGTTCAGTCGAACTCTTCTTCAAAAGTGTAGGCAACATTAGCAGACTTTGGTAATCACCTCACTAACCTTTTTTTTTTTGGAATTTCGAAAAGAAGACGTCCAAACATCTTGTAAGAGATGCTATCCTTCAAAATTCGCGAAGTGCTTTGAACTGTGCTGTTGCCATTCTGTATGAGCCCTCCTGTTTGCCACAACTAACTTCTCAACATACACGGATGTGCCTTCCTATCTGCTGTATATCAATTCCATACCCTATTAATATAACTAAACAATTCCTAAGTAATCACACAAAAAACACAAAGTTAAACTTTGTGGCTTAGTAGTTGAGAATGCCAGCTTGCAACGTCGTCCTAAGTGATCAACAATACTTTGCTAACGATTCCTTTGTAACGCCGTCTTACAATTTTTTTGCCAATTCCTATTAATACCATATAAAATGCCATATTGTCATAGCTACACTGGGTCAAAAAAGGCAATAAATTTTGAGACAAATTAACAAAAAGTTTGGTGCCAGTGTCAGACCTGTGGTTCTCTATCTGTGATAAGTAAAATATTTTAAAAATCAAACACCATCACATTTGTAACAAATTTACGTTTTATTTCATATTAAAATCGGAATCGAAAAATTTCAAATAGGTCGAGTGGCAATTACTTGCCACCACCACCGCCACCGCCGCCTCCGCCACCACCCAAAGGATTGGGTTGAGGTTCAGGATTTGGATTGCCTTTTAAATAAACACAAGAAAAAAAAACGAAATTAAAATCGGTTCTGTACAAGATCTAATCCAATGTTATCTAATCCTTTCAGTACTTACCCATAACCACAGCTACTAGGGCTAAGACGATGCCAAATAAAGCGTAGAAATTCATTTTGCTGAATGCTGTCGATAGTGCTTGGTTTGAAACTATTTATACTAAGTTTTGCATTAGGAATCTGCGTTTTATAATATACTAGAGAAATATCAAAAGTTCTGGTTTTTTTCCATTGTCAATTTGACAATTCATTGTGTATTAAATGATTGCATTTGTTATTTTCAAACTACGAATAAACTTTCAAACATATTAGAAGCTCATTTAAATGAAAACGTGCTCTTATCAGTTGAAAATCTTATTTTGTACCATAAATGATGAACTGAAAATATTATTCAGAGAGAGAGCTCAGAATCAGAATGTAGTCTGTAATACGTAAACATTTAATCACGGAAAAATTGAAAACAATCTTAGTTTTTAATCTGTTTTAATAAAATATCTTTACTTATGGATTCTAAAAGAACTTTTTCAAAATGTTCTTAAATTTCTTTTATTGAATATTATCGGAACAAATAGAATTTTCAAAAAAATTAAAATTTTTTACAAGGTGTACGTACAATTGTTTAACACAGTGTACATATGTGAAAAATTTCCATAGCTTACACAAAAATTTCTTTTTCCATTTCTGATAAATCGTTCTTCAAATAGTCTTTTAAAATCTCTATGCATACATAAATGATAGATTATTACAACCCTTCAGTCGGATTACAACCTAGCTTCTCACACCACTTATGTTGTGTATTTTAATTTTATATATGAGTAGCGGAAGCCTACTTTTACATTCGGGTTGGAATGACAGATTTTTAAGAATCTTTTCATGACAATTACAATTACTTTCAGAGTTTTTACCAGAAACATGCTGAGAGGAAGTCGCCGAAGAGACTTTTCATTTTGTTGGAGATGTCTGACATGCGGTTCGAATCAGAGATCAGCAATGCCGACATTAAAGTCGCCGTAGTCTAGTAGGTAGTGTCAGACATAAAAACGAAATATAAAAAAATTTTTTCTTCGGCAGCTTCCTCTCTCAGCAGATTTCTGGCAAAAACTCTGAGAGTAAATAAAAAAAATTAAATTGCCATGAAAAGTTTCTCAAAAATCTGTCGTTCGAAGTCGACTTTAAACTGTAGGACCCGCCACTCATGTATAAAATTAACACACACAACATAAGTGGTGTGAGAAGCTAGGCCGTAATCTTGCCTGAAGGGTTGTAATGGCCAAGTATATATGTATAGTCGACATATTGAAATTTAACTACTCTAGATTCATTCGTAAACTCTACACATTAATTTATAATGTACAGGTTGCAATGAGTTTGATTACAACATTGAACATCAAACACATAACATTCGAAATATGTTTGATTCACAAGCCTACTCATTCAGATTCATAAATTTAGAAAAACACTTAGAATACTCATAAATGATTCGAGTAATTCGAATCATTTATCAAAATTTACAGTCTTAGTTATTGTTGCATTTACAACAAAAGAAAAAAGACACACAAGCAAAAAACACAGAGCAGCAAACAGAGCCAACACACAACCTTCTAGTGAGTATTTTAGTATTCGTACGCGAATCATACTTATTTTGTGATTCTCGTATATGTTAAGTCATAGAGAGTAGAAATCAAAAACATCATGGGTAGTGTTAAGTATGAGTATGATGAGTACTTCAAACTTTGAATATGAGTAGTATGAGTATGATATTAAAATAAGTATGAATGCGTCTAGGTATAAGTAATTATGAGTATGTTTTGAATCTACTCATCTTTTTGAATACTCATTGCTGATTTCAGATTTGAACCATGGCCTGATGTCTTATAAGCCAGCATACTATCTACTAGACTACGGGGAGTTCAAAATCTCTATGCAAATATTGAAAATTCTCTTTTAAAAAAATGGTTTGTGATTTTATCAGATAAAGACGTGATCAATAACACACTTACAGTAGGTTGATACAGCCAATATGTGGTTTGAAAAATAACCAAGTTAAGATGCATCAATCAGTCGAAAATGTGTAAAAATAGTTCCCTGTTTAGTACTAATAACTCATTCGCGTTCGGCCTGTAGTTAATTTCCAAACATGTTCTATAAATAGGGCTTATTTTACTTCGCGAAAGAACCAAATCGCTCCATTAACAATTGGTAACCTGTAGCTATATAGTTTTGCTATCTTCTGTTGCTTTAAAAGAAGGTACGCTCTCTCATATAATGTTTATTAATTAATCCATAACTAAAGAAAACTTAAATTAATTCCTACTACTTGCAATATGCATCAGGCATGAATTAAGCGTTTTCTTGTGAAAATCAAACTATAAATTTTAAGGAGAAAGCAAAAAGCTTCAAATTTTCCTTTTTTCTTAGGCAATACCTATCCAATCGATTACAACAAGTAGTAGTCGAAAGGAGATAAGTCTGGTAGGATAGCAGTTATCAGCCTAATGTTTTGATTATATCCTGCACCGATGCATTAGCATGTTGCACAATTACTTCATCGTCTCTTGTGGCCCATCCAGGGCTATTTCTCGATCAATACATGGTTCAAATTGATCATTAGTTGTCGAGAGCGATCTGTATTAACGGTTTCACAGTTTTAAGAGCTCAACTTTCTGATCCGATGGGACTCACTGTATTGTCAACAGCAATCATTGCCAGTAACAATTCGTTTCAGCACTGATTTTCTATCGTGTCTTCGAAGAAAAATTTCACAGGTGGTTTTTCGGTGTTCTATCCATCCGTCATTCAATTCATGTGGCACTTATTTTTAAAACTTTTGAAGCTTTCCCATAACCCTTTCAGGCGGTCAAAATTCTTTGTTGTGCAACATTTAACCGTTTCTACCATTTGTTTCTGACTCAAGGTGTCATCTTCAGCCAATATTGTTTGCAATTCGAAGCCTTCAAACTTTTTTCTGGCGATGTTCTACGTTCTTCATTCCTCACAACGAAATTTTTATATCTGAACCGTCGAAAACAAGTTCTGCATGCTGCATATGAGCATTCGGAGCGTTTAGAGTCTCTCCTTCATTTTCCTTCAAATGAAAACAAAAAAATAATGCCTTTCGCAGTAGACTGCTGAGAGTGAGTCGCCGAAAGAAATATTTTTTTCTTTCCTTTTGTTCGAGATGTATGAGCTGAGTTTTGAACCACAGGCTCTGGTCGGCTAAGACGACACATTATCTACTAGAATATGGTTATTTTAAAAACATAAACATTTTTTAAGGGTAAATAAAAACAACAACTAAAGCACTAAAACTCTTCAAAATGTATTTACGATCTCTTTGCGAGATCTAGTCGAAAACATGGACGTCGTCTTCTATACTCCTTATGTAGTTGGGATATTAAAATTTGGATATTATAATTTTGTTTATAATTGCATAATGTTTATTATTGTTTTTTTTTTCTAGTGATAATAAAATGATAATGATTATGACGATAATGATGAAGATAGCGATAATGATCAATACTTAATATTGTTTTATAATCATCGATTTTAATTGAATTTATTTTTTTATTATTGCTTGCAATATTTCTTATCAATTGTTTTTCACGTTCCCATAAAAAATGAAAGTGAATAATTGTGAAGGCAAATTACAAGCAGATCTGTAATATTTTGTGATTATAAATAAGTAATCAAATGCAGTGTCGTGTTTAATACCTTGCAATACTTTAATTGCACACTGTACACAGTAGAAACTGGTAAAAGAAGTTTCAATCGGTTTAGTTCGCATACACGACATTCTACATTATAATTCCCACAATACTAAATGGAAACTATCCATCTCTGTGCAAATATAATAACGAGTATAAAAAGATTATTTAGAAGACTGTCTGCATATTTTTGACTATACTTAGCGCCTTAAACAAAGATCCAACAGATTTTACACCTCAAATTTAATTACACCATACTATGATCAGATAGCGTGGTGAGTAGTGTTCTATACTTTTGGTGTGAGAGTGGTGAACTAGATTCCTACCAGAGACTCTGATAATATAAATTGTACTGGCTGCCTATAACGTTCATTTACAATTCAAAAAAAAAATGTCTCCCGTTAAATTAAATTAGGAGCTGGGATTGTTTTTTATGCTTGTTCATCAAGCTGAATTTCAATACACGATTCTATGTTAATAAGTCGAAGAGTTTAATTAATTCCTTGATTTGAAAAAAAAAATATCGGAACATAAACTCAACAGCAAATAAGCTATTGGCACAGGTATATCTCGTTGACACTGGACACTGGATTGAAAATCTTGTGTTCGTATAACTGCTCACAATTATATCTGGATGTTAAAATACAAGTCGCCGTAGTCTAGTAGGTAGTGTGTTGGCTTATTAGACGAAAGGTTAGGGTTCGAATCCCCGGCCAGACATCAAAAACGAAATATGAAAAAATATTTCTTCGGCAACTTCCTCTCAGTAGATTTCTGGCAAAAACTCTGAGAGTAAATAAAATTGCCATGAAAAATTACAAACAAAAATCTGTCGTTCGGAGTCGACTTTAAACTGTAGGTCCTGCCACCCATGGATAAAACTAGCACACACCACATAAATGGTCTGAGAAACTAGTTACATAATCTGACTGAAGGGTTCGTTCGTAATTCATGCTTATAAGAAGAGTTTACGTTCATTAAAAATGCCAATTGTAAGGTCAATAACAAGCATAACCTTAAAATTAAGTTTTAGTTGTCAGAATAATGCGAAAAATTTCACACTGTTTTACGAGTTCCATATCTTCTACAGATGTATTCGATTAATTATTGCTGTAGCATACTACTGTAGCATCCTATGATCCACCAAATTGAGTCGAAATAAAACAATTGTATTTATAAAAAAAAAAATAAACAGAAATTTTAATTTTACAAAAATTTTCCCCTCCTTGATTCACGTAATTTGATTATCGGATGAAAAGAGGCAAATAAAGCGAACTAATCAGGAAATGTATTTTTCTTACAACACCTTTAAACTTTTGAGCCCGAATGTATAAATAGAGCTGTTTTGATATTTCGGAACTTAGTCTGTAATTCAAAATGAAATTGCTACTGTTGGCTGGATTACTCGTTTTGCTGATGTGCAGTTGGAGTTGCAATGCCCAATATGGTGGCGGTTATAGTGCAGGAGGAGGAGGTGGTGGTGGCGGTGGAGGTCCAGAGGGTGGATTTGGATTTGGTGGTGTAGGACCGAATGGTCCCTATGGCGGTGCCGGAGGAAATGGCGGCTTCGGTTATGCATCCTCAGACGGTCGAAGAGGTAGCGGTTCTAGTGGCAATGGATATGGTTACAGTACCTGATTGTGAAACAATGAAATACTCGATGTCTTGAAACATAAATAAACCTTAAGTAGTATGGAAATAGGAATGGTATTAAACATAAAATTTATTTTTAATTATAAATCTACAGAAATGTTGTAAATATGAGAAAGAATTAAGTTTTTCCATTTACTTACTCCCTCTGCTCTGTTGGGGTAGATGTTTTGTATTGCATTCACTAGTAATTGTTTAAATTAAATTAAAGTAAGAAGAAGATATTTAAAATAATTGTATCTTCTTTATAACGTACAATATTAATAATAATTAGATGGGGAACCTTAACAGTTTCACTCTTTATGCAACAGCGGGAATTATTTCTTTATTTTATTTTTTAATTACAATCAAATTAGAAATTATATTTAATTTTATACGAGCTGAGTAACTTCAACTATGTACTCGGAGTACTGTAATAGAATAGAGTCTCTGGTGCAAATTGAACCCACGACCTCACGCTAATAGTCTAGCACATTACCCACTAAACAGCTGAAATTTTAAGCAACGTTGTTTCTTAATTTACTATTATGTACGTAAAAAAAACTATTTTAGTACTGTTCCTGGATGTAAGTTCAACGTGCCATATATATGCTTAAAGACTTGTCTCGATGTTGTGTGTTTAATATTGCAACTACATTTGAACGCTGCAAATATCTGTCTTCAGACATTTTTGGACCGATAATTGGTAACCGGCTAACATTTGTGTTTTTCTTTATCCGTGAAAGCGCTTTTTAATTAACGGCATTTCTTAATAAAATTATTTGCTTTGTTCATAACACATAACAGACATAATTGGCCATTACAACCCTTCAGTCAGGATTACGACCTAGCTTCTCACACCACTTATGTAGTGTACGTTAATTTTATACATGAGTGCGGACCTACAGTTTTAAAGTCGACTCCGAACCACAGATTTTTGAGAGACTTTTCATGGCAATTTTATTTACTCTCAGATTTTTGCCAGAAATCTACTGAGAGAAAGTCACCGAAGAAATATTTTCTTCATATTTCGTTTTTGATGTCTGACCGGGGATTCGAACCCTGGCCTTTCGTTTAATAAACCATCACACTACCCACTAGACTACCAATACCATAATAATTGCAGATAAGTAACTTAAACCACCTGCTCGGTGATAAAATAAAGTTAACTTTTTCAAAAATATAGCAGTCGTGCCGGAGCAATGTTGATAACATTGGTCAATTAAATAAGTTTTTTTAAACGCAGTGGCAACGATGGGCTTCTTTTTTTCTTGTATTGTTTAATTTGTTAATATTGAAGTTGCCATATTGAAAATAATATAAATATGGCAAGTACAAACATAAACTGAACTTTAAAGTGATCCTTCTTTTAGCTTAACGCTCACTTCTATCTTATTGTCCACTTATAATAATGAAAAACAATTTATCTGCCTGTTAAAAACCTCCCTTTAGTTAACGCCAAGTTGTAATAATGGCCCTTAATTTATCAAAATTCTCTTTACACAAATGGCGCTCTGTGTTTGAGATTAAAACTGAATTCAGCCATGTTGTTGAAACACAATATTTGATCGGAAGAAATATTTTCTTTCATCCTCGAGAAAAGAGCTGTCAGACATCACATAAAAAAAATTGCATCTTAAGCTGTATTTACCGATGTTGTCCGAACAAAAAAATTGTCCGAACCAAAACTGAGAGTTTTCTGCAGAAAGTTTTTAAGGTAGTTATATTTACTCTCGGAATTTTTGTCAAAAATCTGCTGAGAGGAAGTCGCCTCTTTTTTTGTTGAAGATGTCTGAGCCAGGGGTTGAATCATCACCTCACTTTAATAAGCCAATACACTACTACCTACTAAACTGCGGTTTAAATATAATTTCATTGTATTTCGTTGATTTGCAGGAATATTTCTAGGACCACAAATTCTCGAAATTATACGCGAGAGAAATTTCACTAAAAATTTGTATAAAGTGGAAAGAAGAGCATGACTAAGTAAAGTACACCACAAGTTTCATTTTTTTGCCAGCTAACGGAGATTTGGGATTGAGAATGTCGATCAAAACTCCAGTTTTTGCATTCAGAGAAACTTGGTAAATTAAGTCATCGATAGGGTAAAACATTCCATTGGAGTTAAAAAGTGTTTCACATCTATAAGATGCACATGCTAGATTAGTTTCACTTATATCTACGTTACGTTGGGTTAATGTCATCTACCAAATTAAGTCAAAATAAAACAATTCTACTTAATAACAGAAATTTATTTTTACAAAACAGTTTCCCTAATTATTTCAATTAATTTGTTTATCTGATGAAAGCTAAACAAAACGAATTAAATGTTCTTTTCTTTTTTGTTTTGTAAATTTGTTAAATATTTTCATAATACCTTTCAACATTTGTGCTCGAGTGTATAAATAGAGCTGTTTTAACATTTCGGAACCTAGTCAATAATACAAAATGAAATTGCTGGCGTTTACTGGATTACTCGCTTTGATGATGTGCAGTTTGCGTTGCAATGCTCAATATGGTGGCGGTTATAGTACAGGAGGCGGAGGTGGTGGTGGTGGTGGCGGAGGAGTTCCAGAGGGTGGATTTGGATTTGGTGGTGTAGGACCGAATGGTCCCTATGGTGGTGCCGGAGGAAATGGAGGCTACGGTTATACGTACTCTGACGGACGTGCAGGAGCAGGTTCTAGTGGTAATGGCTATGGTTACAGTTATCAATTTTGAAACAATTAAATATTCGATGTCTTAAAAACATAAATAAACCATAAGTAGTATATGTGTCCTAGGCATGGTATTAAACGAACAACTTTTTTTTATTATAAATGTCTACTTACTTACTCCCTCTGTTCTATTGTTGTAGTTGTTTTGAATTGCATTTTAAATTAAATTAAAGTAAGAAGAAGATATTTCAAATAATTTTATTCTTTTTACAACATACACACGCATACATATATAATTGGCCATTAAAACCCTTCAGCCATCCTTTTTACAACAGAAGAAAAATATTTCATGATGATAATACGGTACGCCAAAGAAAAGCAAGGACATGGTGTAGGTTGTAAATTTAGTTGAAAGGAATTCAAAAAAAATTTTTTATATTTTTCAACCCTCCGAACTTATTTTATTTGAAAAGAAAAAATATTTTTTAGAACTTTACACGTAAGTTCATTGATTACTAAAATATTTTGTAATCACACATACATACATACATTATTGGACATTACAATCCTTCAGTCAGGATTACGGCCTAGCTTCACACACCACATATGTTGTGTGTGTCAATTTTATACATGAGTGGCGGGACCTACGGTTTAAAATCGACTCCGAACGACATATTTTTGAGGAACTTTACATTGCAATTTTATTTACTCTCAGAGTTTTTGCCAGAAATCTGGCCTTTCGTCTAATAAGCCAACACACTACCCACTAGACCACGGCGACTTCACCAGCATATCATGATTGTATTTAAAGCCTTATCTTATCTTATCCTTATCTAAAGTTCATAAATTTTTGATAAACCATGTGTGACAAAACAAACAAAATGACTGACAAGTAATGTGAATATGAATTGTTGCTATATGAGCTATGTTAAGGGAAACGCGCTTATCTTCACTGATATTTTATCGACTTTAGAAACTAAAAAAATTTTAAAAATTATTTATTGCTGCAACATTAACATCTTATACCGTTGGATACAATAAGAATATAAGCTGGAGGAGAAAAATCTTAAAACAAGTTTTTCGTTCAAAACTCTTAGGTTTTTGGTTATAAAATGTGCAAGTGCTGTATGAGACCCTTTAAAATCTCCTTAACAAAAATCTTTTCGCTTATTGTAGTTTCTAAATACTTATTTACTTAATTGGCCCTTAATAATCCGATTAAAGGATTTCGCCTTGCCTTAACACATTATCCCAGGTGCCTTTGCTTCTTCGCCAGTTATTCACACCAATCGATGAAAGGGTTTCCTCAGTTTGGTCCTACCAACGAAAACAAGGTCGTCCTCTTCGCCGACTTTCGCAAATCCCCGCATCGAATAATTGCCGGAGCATTCTCCTCCACTCGAACGACAAGGCCGAGCAAACATCCATGTAGTTCAGGAGCTCATACAGCTCATTGTTGGATCGGTTGCGGATATTATCGCCAACTCACACTGGACCGAGGATCTTACGCACGACTCTCGAATACTCTCAAGGCTGCTAAATAGTGTCCATGCCTCTGCGCCATAAATAAGCACGGGGGTATGAGTATCTTGTCTGTTGTCTGTGATCAACATGGCAATCTTCAGAACAACTTTGGAGTATTCAAGTTGACGTGCAGCCTTCACGTTACCCTCCTATATGGCATTCTAGCACCCGCTAGATGTTAACTAATGCGTGTAGCGAAGTTCAATCCCTTGGGCTTAGAACACACGTCAAATGAATATTCAATGAAACCCAAAACACTAGTGTATTGGGTTTCCACTGATATTGTGAATATTCTGAATTAAATGAAGCATCTGTATTTGGCTGTTCGTTCTTATGCGCTTTCATGAAAGACCTATTACGAAACTGCAAGGCGTGCATAGTTTAGATACATCAGGTGTAACGGTATGCAATCAGTATAAAGATATGAATGACCTTCCCCACAGGGAACATTTATTATGAACGAGACTTAATTTTTCTTTTTTTTGTTGGCGATGTCATCTGTCAAACATATTCAGTAAACAAACAATATCAGCATAGTTTTTTTTATCATGTTAAAAATGGCGAATTTTGTATAAGAAAATTATGATTTATTGTTCTCATTTGGTGATCAGAAGCAATGTGCAGAAGATGGTTCAGAGATAACGATTTCGATGTGCAAACAATATTGAATGAAGTTGACACTTTGAGTCAAAAACAAATGACAGAAACGTAAATAGTTGCACAACAAATAATTTCTAATTCTTTAAGACCTAAGAGAAACTGTTAATACAGATTCCTAACGACCACAAATGATGAATATGAAGCATGCATTGATTGAAAAACCACCTGAATGCGCGCCAAGAAACGGCAAGGTTATTATGCAATATAACGGTACGCCTGCACACAAAGCAAAATAAGCATTAGGCAGGGAGCTGCTGCCACATTCGCCGTTTTCAGTAGACTTGGCACCTTCCGCCTACTATTTGTATTCAGGCGCATTGGAGGACTTGGCACCTTCCGCCTATTATTTGTATTCAGGCGCATTGACTGAGCAACATATCGATATCTAAGAGGAAATCGAAAAAGGGGTAACAATTCGGTTTGTTTCAAAAGACGGACAGTTTTTATCAGCGTGGAGTCTCTAAATTGTCTGAAATATGCAATTCCCAACACTTTGAATGAAATGTTCTTTTATTTTCCCATTAAAAATTGTGCTTTTTCGTCGATCTTAACATCTAAAATTCGTCCAACTGAATTGATTAGAATGAATATCTATTTTGCTTACACAAACGTAAAAGAATTTCATCCTACAATTGAACTAAGCTGAAGTGTCTTGTGCATTTAGTTATAATTTATAACGTTGACAATAATTTGATACAGAAATATTTATTATTTTGCGATAACAATGTTTATTAATTTTTATTGATTTTTTTTTGTGAAATTACTTTCCACCACCGCCTCCGCCGCCACCACCACCGCCATGGATACCACCGCCACCGCCACCTCCTCCACCACCACCTAAAGGTGAAGGATTAGGTTGAGGTTCAGGATTGGGATTACCTAATTGATAATAAAAAAGAATATTTTTTTTATTAACAAAAGTAAACATCTTTACAAAGATTCCAACCGTATGGTAGATTCTTACCCAATGCCATTGCGACTAGGGCCAATACAAAAAAGAACAAGGCGTAGAATTCCATGCTGTAGTAGTGAACACAAAACTGATACTGTTAAGGAAATCAAATTTCCAGTGATTATTTATATCAAGATGGCAAGAGTGATTTTCAATTTCTGCTTTTTATTAAGCAATTAATGGATTCTCAGAACATTGTTTGCAATTAAGAATTATTCGTACGTAATAGTATTGGCAAATGCACATATGTACTCGTATGTATGCTAACATTATAGGGAAACCCCGTTTAAGTGTTAATAAATTTTATAAAAAAAAGGTAATTGCATGAAAACATAAAAGAAAAGAAAATAATTGCCTAATTTTCTTTAAATTACTTAACCTGGAACCTTGTAATTCCATGGAAATTATTTCATGGTTTATACATGGTTTATACAACACGAAAATGTATTAATTCTACAATCGAATCTTATCGACATATTTCTTTGGATTTGGATGCCTTGGTAGTATAGTGCGTAGTGTGCTAGACTATTAGCGTGAGGGTGGTGGGTTCAATTCCCACCAAGGGCACTTCACCGAGCATAAGGTCAAAGTTACTCAGCTCGTATTGGCAGTCCAAAATGTGCGTCAGTTATTACAGACTAGTTTTGAAAGAAATTTTTTTTTAATATTTCCTTTTGTTCGAAATGTCTGATCTGCCATTTGAACCGCGGCAACTTCCAGATTCAGCTGGATTTATTTTATTGCAATGGAGACTCAGCATTAGAAAAAGTACAATCTTTAGCAATGAGGCGTTAACAATCAAATTGTCAAATTGAGAACGACACTAGTTCACATAAGATTCAAGAACTGCAAATAATACCCGAAAACGTCACAGTTTGGTGGAGACGAACAAAATATGAAGTTGATTATCGACTTCCTCACGTCATGAATTCGATGAACTGGATACCAAAAACAGATGGTTTGGATAGGGCAGTGTTACGTGCCATACTGATTGTTCACAATAGTGATTCTATATGAGGGATTTGAAGACATAATCATCTCATGTGGAGTTGAGGTGAACTGTTCACCGAAATCCTGCGATTTAACTTCTTTCGGCGTTCTGAAAGCCAACATAACCCTGACTGTCAGTTGAATTGAGTCAAGAAAACCAAAATCAGTATCTGACGAAATAGTGTAAATAATGGCCATAGACTTAGTATTTTTGGCATAAAGTTAGTTATACTTTCGGAATGAGAACTAAATTTACTTGCATCGCTATTCTTGCTAGCATCATTTCGAAGAATCTCTTACGAATAAGATTAGATTCGAAGTCAAAAAGAAAAAGAAAAAATAAGAAAAAACCATTGTCTGTGAGTGATTTATTACACTGGCCTCTTCGTAACGGAATTTTATAAAATGTATCTTCCACTCGGTGTATTTTCTTTCCTTATGCCATTATTCCATACATTCTTCTCTTCGTTTCCCAGCTGTGAAAGGTCTTTCGACAATCCTAATTTTGCAAACATAATCTTTTTAGACCCATAACCATCATATCAGTTGAAGTTATAGCTGATAGAACTCCAATAGATGCTTGTGAAACAGTCCGGAAATCACTAGCAACCTCAAGGACATGAGGCCTCGGTTTAAATCCCAGGACAGTCACCTCGACCAAAGCGAAATATGAAAAAAACAGTCTTCGGCGACTGCTTCTCAGCAGATATCTGGCAAAAACTCTGAGAGTAAATGAAATTGCCATGATAAAATTTCTTAAAAAATCGTCGTTCGGATTCGACTTTAAACTGTAAGACCCGCCACTCATGCATAAAATTAACACACCCAAAATAGGTTGCATAAGAAGCTAGGTTGTAATCCTAACTGAAGGGTAGTAAAGACCAATTACGTATGTACGTATGTATTTTGCAGGTAACTTCTTCTAATAAAAATCTTCTGCTTTGATTTACGCCTTTTCCTGTGTTAACTAGAACGCGGGACTACGCAGTTAATTTTGAAATTTAACCTTCCGTCTATCATTACTCCTAAGTGTTTAAGCGATAGGTGAGGTGTTATATTGTATTCGTCTATATTGACTGTAATGAGTTCAATTCTTTTCCTGCTCGTTATTTGTTTCTTATTTCAAAGGTTTGGCCCTGTAAGTTCTTTATGACAGATATCGTTGTTATAAGGTAAAGCCTCAATATGATACAATTCGGCACTGTTTTCATTGCCATATGATCAGTATTACCAACGATTTGAACACCATTTGGTATGGAAAGGCCTAACGCTACATCCCTTTTTACGTCTAAAATGGCCACATATACTTCCCTGTTCATCAGCACTAGGTTTAGACCATGGTAAAGTTACGATTTATTATTATTCAGTTCAGTAAACAATTAAACGACACTCTAATCTGATTCATAAAAAAAAGAAACGCCAACAAATTAATTTTTTTCTCAATTTTTTTTTTTGTTTTTTAATGAATAAAGAAATTTTAAATGAAATTATTTATCACATTTCAATATTCCAGTATTTTATACGCAGGAACAATATAGCAAATATTTACTTTCCACCACCGCCTCCGCCGCCACCACCGCCGCCGTGGATACCACCGCCACCGCCACCTCCTCCACCACCACCTAAAGGGGAAGGATTAGGTTGAGGTTCAGGATTGGGATTACCTAATTGATAATAAAGAAGAATATTTTTTTTTTATTAACAAAAGTAATCATCTTTACAAAGATTCCAACCATATCGTAGATTCTTACCCAATGCCATTGCGACTAGGGCCAATACAAAAAAGAACAAGGAATAGAATTTCATGTTGCAATAATGAACACAATTGAATCAATTTGTAAGGCAATATTTATACAAAGTTTTCAGCAACGCCCAATTATTTCTTAAACATTTAAACATTTTCCTTTTTTTTATTATTATATCACGATAATGATTTTCCGAGAATGCATATGCATGTACCATATATTTACAGTTAAACAGAAAATATTAACACTAAATAACATACAATTAGGAAATTTAATACGAGTGTTATTATCATTAACGCGAAAACCCATTTCATCCATAATCAATTAAATGTGAACTAAGACTTTGGCTTCTCCTTGACTTTTCTAACACACTCGTACATGTTAGAAAAGTTCTAATTGAACTTTTTCAACCAAATTATTAAAATTTAAATTCCAAAAAATTCTAACCTCTCTTTCACAAATTAAAGATAATATCACCAGAAAGTTTCGAATTTTGTATGTACTTGGTCATCAGAGGTATACGAGCAAGTTTTCTGGGCAGAAGAATACTTGGACAGCCAGAATTAAGTGACAAAACACATCTATCTAAAGGCTATTTGAGGAAATTTTCGCACTTTTATAAGGCCTTACCTATATGCCCTAACAAACATATTCCAATATGCTACCCTAGATTTTAGATAGCCTGAGGAAACGAGTTTTGCCTCAAACCAGCTTACAAGGGAGATATTGAATTCTGGAATTCTGTGGTTATGCTGGAACTCCTAAGGTTAGAGGTACGAAGGCGAAATTTAATTTAATGTAAGAAAGCTTTAAAGCTAACCAACCACCCGCTAAGTAATACCTTACAGCAATCCTGTGGCATAAAAGTGGTTGAAATAATATAGGGGCTGGGCTTAGAGCATAGGCACCAGCGATTGTGAATCGTGCACACTTTTTGTTGGAACAGGAATGTCTTTCAAAGATTAAAATTGATGACCTAAACTATATGACGGAATAGGGCGTCGTAGTCTAATAAGTAGTGTGTTGGTTTGTTAGACGTAAGACCACGGTTCGAACCCCAAGTCAAACATCAAGACAAAATTATGGAAAATATTTTTTCGGCGACTTTCTCTCAGCAGATTTTTCAAAAAAATAAAATTGCCATGAAAAGTTTCTCAAAAGTCTACTTAAAACTGTAGGTCTCGCCACTCATGTATAAAATTAACACACATAATAAGGGGAGTGAGAAGCTAGGTAGTAATCCTGACTGAAGGGTTGTAATAACCAATAATACGGTTTAGAACCAAGAGAGCTGTTTATTATTGAGTTTAACATAACCTAACCTAACCCTCATTATTAAAAAACCAAACTTAATTGAGTCTGCATTGGATAGTAAGCTTCTGCAAATATAAGCTACTGTGCTGTTGATGTCCTAGAACTGTGTGACCTTGTTTAAATTATTGCTGTTACTGCTAAATTTATACAATACTGGGTCAAGCTATTATGTTCACTTGAATGCTACTCAAAAGATATTTGCGAATGAAATTCTCCTGGAACATGGTATTTTCCAATTCTCAAATTAACATCAAAAAATGTTCATGTTTTTTTTTCTCTAATAAACTTGAGTTTTCTCAACAGCTGATTGGTGTGATTAATACTTTTCAGTAGTTACACAAAACCCATGCTTTCTAGGCAATTAATATTTTCGGAACGGAAAGAGAGTAGAGAAATTTGGTATTCTTGGAACACTGATCTGAAAGCACTTTTCCTTATTCAAAACTCACTTTAACACTTTTCATTATCGCTAATTCTTATTTCCGCCAAAGTGGTCGCTTTACTGAACCAGGAGGCCCACGCCGCGCAATTCATGGCAAGTTTGATATTCGAATGAAATAGACTGCAACTTCTAAAATCTTTTCTCCAGTCCTGTTATCTACTGAAGAGAACACTTTATGTAGTTTTAAGGATACAAATTGGGAATGCCGGCGACTAAAGCCTTCGCTGGTACACAAGGGGTGTTTTGTATATGCATGCTAAGTCCAGCGCTGGTATACGCGGGGCGTTTTGGGTATGCCAACTAAATGCGGCGTTGGTAACGAAAGAGTTAAACACGAATACGTTGCACTCGCTGCTAAAAAGGACGAATTTATTTGCCGAATTTGTTTCGGTTCTTTTTCTTATATTGGCCATCCAACCTTATAGTACTGTTGGTACGTAACAACCAAGGGATCAAAACCTTAAATTATTTTTAACCAACACTCAGAAGATTACTTTTATTCATGTAATGTGTTTGAAGTACCGGACAGATAATTACAGGCACCTTAGATCAAACTTGACTTGATATTCCTCGGTCATGACGTTTATACTGTGGTCATGACTTTAGGGTTGCATTTCACCAATCTTAAGATAAATATTTATGACTTCGAAATCTGGAATATTGTTGAGTTATAGTAGAGCTGAACTGACATATTATATTCCCTTATTGACACATAATTTTATGAAAATTCCAACTTTATGTGCTCGAGGTGGCACTCTCAACATTGAATCTTTTTTAAGATACTTTTTATGCAGCTTATATGCATTTTTTTTTTTTTTGAAGTCTTATTAGACGTGAAGCGGCGATTCAAATCCCACTCCAGACATTTCGAACAAAACGAAATCTGAACAAAATTTTCTTCGGCGACTTCCTCTCATAGCCATCTGACAAAATCTCTGAGAATAAAATAAAAAATGCTAAGATGAGTTTCTCTAAAAAAAAAAGTAATCTGTCGATCAGAGTCGGCAGAGTCGTTAAAACTGTAGGTCCCGTCACTCATGTATACATGGCGTGAAAAGTTAAACCGTAATCCTGACTGCGTATAATTTTTTAAATCGCTACCACACATATGTATGTGTATGTAAATAAGGAGGTAATTAAAGTTTAATTATTAAACATACAGTAGTCGCCATAGTCTAGTAGGTAGTGTGTTGGCTTATTAGACGAAAGGCCAGGGTTCGAATCCTCGGTCAGACATCAAAAACGAAATATGAAAAAAAATATTTTCTTCGGCGACTTCTCAGCAGATTTCTGGCAAAAACTCTGAGAGTAAATAAAATTGCCATGAAAAGTTTCTCAAAAAAATATGTCGTTCTGTAGGTCCCGCCACTCATGTATAAAATTAACACACACAACATATGTGGTGTGAAAAGCTAGGCCGTAATCCTGACTGAAGGGTTGTAATGGCCAATTATGTATGTATGT
>QOCX01000089.1:322357-368627 GCA_005959815.1 Sarcophaga bullata
TGAAGGGTTGTAATGGCCAGTTATGAATGTATGTATGTAGTTCAATAAGAAGAAGCGATAAAATTATAACGTGTTCTAATTAATCATTTCATCTCCGCCTTATTTAATATCATTGTCAGCATCATTTTCCTTTAAAAGAACAATAAATATCTCAATATTTAGTTACCCTATATTCACTATGATCCGAAGTTCTTTAAACTTGAAATGTCGCCACTAGGGATGACCACGCCGTAGCACAATTGTGCAGAGAGCAGTCACTCGTACTTTGCACTCTATTCTCTATTAACCAGCTACGAATGCACATACGTAGAGGGTGCATTTTCATTTTCTTCAAGTCCAGCTTTATTTTGTCGCCGTAGTCTAGTAGGTGGTATGTTCGGTTGTTAAAAGTGAGGCCACTGTTCAGACCCCAGGTCAGATATCTCCCACAAAACGAAATACAAATATTTCTTCGGCAACTGCCTCTCAACAGATTTCTGGCAAAAACTCTGAGAGCGAAATAAAATTGCCATGAAAAGTTGGTTAAAACTCTGTCGTTCGGAGTCGCCTTTAAATTGTAAGACCCGCTGCTCATGTATAAAATGAACACACACAACATAAGTCGTGGGAGTAACTCTAGGTTGTAATTTTGATTGAAGGGTTCTAATGACCAATTATTTAAATATGTCTGCAGTTTTATTTGGTTATCCCAAGTTTTGACATGTTGTGTAAATTGGAGCGGCGCGCATTAATTCACAAAATTGTATACAACTTTCAAATATCAAATAAATCAGCAGTATGCCAGAAATTTATATCCTTTTGAAAGATTAAATAATATTCTGCACCCTTCCATACTGCCTCGTCATGTTTCGTGACCGATATTTATTACTACAAGGATTTTATAATTATTATTTGAATCTGGTGTAGGGTACTGCGTTCATAGGGTCTAATCTACTTCACTTACACATTACATGGTGGGTCTCCTTCAAGCCTTTTCAGAATCATATTTAGAATCGTAATATGTACTGCAAGCGATTTATACAGAGTTTTGGAAATTTTAATGGAAATATTAACGATGATCTTTTTAACCTTATGATGACCTTATGACCTTTATTGAATATATCGATTTCGGTTGCCCAGAAGCGAAAATCTGTGTGTAAAAGAATTCACTCTATAAGGCTTGCATATTACATACATAATTGGCCATTACAACCCTTTAGGCAGGATTACGGCCTAGCTTCTCACACCACTTATGTTGTGTGTGTTAATTTTATACATGAGTGGCGGGACCTACAGTTTAAAGTCGACTCCGAACAACAGATTTTTGAGAAGCTTTTCATGGCAGCTTTATTTACTCTCAGAGTTTTTGCCAGAGACCTGCTCGTTTTTGGTAGCTGACCAAGGATTCGAACCATCGCCTTTCGTCTACTAAGCCAATACACTACCTACTTGACTACGGTGAGGCTTGCATATTGAACGCAGAAAATTTTCGCATTTCATTTCGATTGATTGAAGCGTTTAAAGAGTTCAATTACTTGCAACAGCCTAGCTTCACAGTTATCCCTAAATAAGAACTGCAAACGTAACGTTTTCTAAGGCTCAGAGTTCAGTATACTAGACTTTAATTGTCGTTTATTGTAAGGGATTTTTAATATTCAATAGGAATAGTGTAAATATTATTGAAAATAAATAAAGTAAATATTACAACAAATTATTTGGGATTCCCTTTAAATGAAAACAAAACAAGAAAAAAACATACAAAAAAATTAAAATTAAAATATTCATGGTCACACCATCAGATATTGTTTATTAAATGCACGTTCTAATTGATTGATAATTGAACTGCGGTTTTCACTAACGCCGTATACAGGTACAATGTGTACTAGTCGTCTTAGTAAAACGACAGACAACCAGTGCCAAAGTGTAATATTGTAATGATAACCTATAGGAAAATTTCATATTCATTACAATTCAAAATAGAAAAAAAAATAATGTTTAAATAATTAAAATAAATATGTAGAGAAGCTAAATTAGAAAATAAATATTCAAAGATTTTTTTTACTCAGATAAACAATTCGAATGAGCCTAGCTTAAGGGGTATATAAAGCGTTGCAAATTGTGATTTTCAAACAATAAAAATGAGAAATTTGTTACTTTGTTGTCTGGTATTAATTGTTGTGATGGTGGCCCAATACGGTGGTGGTGGAGGTGGCCGTTATGGTGGTGGCGGTGGTCCTACTGGTGGTGGTGGAGGCGGCTATTATGGTGGTGGTGGCGGTGGTGGTGGTGGTAGTAGACCACCTAGTTATGGTGGTCCATCTGGCGGCGGTGGTGGAGGAGGTGGTCCCTATGGTCGCTAAGAATATTTAATTTGTGTCTCGAAAATGAAAACAATTTTTTAAAAATAAAATCGCTGTCTCATAAAGTCAAAGTCATGTCTTTCATTTTTCTCTTTTTTAAGTCCGAATGTTGCCAAGCTTATATCTTCCAACTCTAACATATTAAAATTGATTTTCCAATCAAATTAGTTTAATTTTTATTCAAGGACATACATATGTACATATGTATGCTTAAATATACATACATACATACATTATGTACACTTTAATACATATTTAAGCCTACATTAAACACTACTGCTTAAGTTATGTTTTGGTACTTTTGACTGACAAAGATACCCGAATTTATATGGGAAGTATAACATGTACTCGTACTTAGAGAGAATGGTGAGATATTCTATGATAACATTACTTGTTGCAGGATATAAAGGATATAAAGATTTAACATTACATAAACAGTCTGCAGACTAAAAGACCACATTGCCTTAAAATAGAATCGAATTCGAGAGTAAACAACTAAGTGACATAAAGATATACTAACTTCTATTATATAACTGTTGCACCTGAATTGTCAGACGTATATTTTTATTTTGGTGTGGAAACTATGTAGTGAGTTTCTGTCAGGATTACGGCCTAACTTCTCACACCACTTATGTTGCGTGTGTTAATTTATACATGAGTGGCGGGACCTACAGTTTAAAATCGACGCCGAACGACAGATTTTTGAGAAGCTTCTCATGGCAATTTTATTTACTCTGAGTGTTTTTGCCAGAAATCTGCTGAGAAGTCGCCGACAAAATATTTCTTCATATTTCGTTTTTGATGTCTGACCGGTGATTTGAACCGCGGCCTTTCGTCTAACACTACCTACTAGACTACGGCGTCTTCTTAAGTTTCTGGATAATCTTTCCGAATATTATTTCGAGTTTTTAGAGACCACAACGTGATTATGATTGACTATAAGTGAAGTATATAACGTGTTTAAATGTATTGAGCGTAATGTCATATTATTTATTTTATTTTAAACTGGGCTAAGAGAGAATTTAAATTTCGGTAAAAAAATTTGCCAAATAAAGTCGTTACATTTTAGATCGACATTTCTAATGTAATTCTAAGAATAAATCACCTTCCTTTCCAATGGAAATGCGCCTAAAGTCTACATGAATAAAAGACCAAACAAACCAGAGTCCGAAACATAATCCTGCAAAGTATTTCTTTTTTTTTTTAATTAAAAAAAATTTCTTTTATAATACCACAATTTCGGATTGATTTTAAATACAATCATGATATGCTGGTGAAGTCGCCGGGTAGAGTGTTGGCTTATTAGAGGTATGGACACGGTACAAACCCAAAACGAAATCTGAAAAAATTGTTTCTTCGGGGACCTCGTCTCAGCAAAAGCTCTGGGAGCAAATAAAATTGCTCCAAAAATCTGAGTCGCCTTTAAACTGTAGGTGCCGCCGCTCATGTATAACATTAATGCAAACAACATAAGTCAAGTGGTGTAAGAAACTAGGTCCATAATCCTGACTGAAGAGCTGTAATAACCAATTATGCATTATTTATGGATAGACAGTCTGTAATTTTATTTCTAAAGTTGAAGACAAAGCTTTCCAATCCTCACCTCGTTAGCTTAGTTACGATCTGTTTTTAATTTTCTCTTGCCTAATTATTACTGCTTCGTAAATAGGAAAGAAATGAAATGAAATGAAAGACATGGTAGCCACAGCATTACTGGTTTCGTTAGCATTTTTTTATTAATTTTTTAGGTTTCACTTCCAATATAAATGAAATGAAATAGAAGTTACTCATCCGAGTTAAGACTGCCCCGTTCTGACATATTAATCTGACAGAAGAATTAGAAGAAAAAAATAAAAGGCACAGGAAATTTAGTTCGAAAGTGGCTAAACTGGACGCACTGCCTACTGCACTAATGCATAAAGGTACAAAACTAGCAATCACTTCAAGAACTTAGCAGTCACGTTATATTGCCATAAAAAAAAAACTATCAAAATCAATAACTGCAACAATTTACAAAACGAGCGTTATTATTGCCAACTATGGTCACTCATTTTTGCTTTGCTTATTACTTATCCGTGCCTCTGAATATTTATTTTTCTATTACAGGTGGTGTGTGCCCTACAAATCTTGTATTTGTAATGCACTTGTTAAACATTCGTTAAATATTTTACGATTATACGTTGATTTTCACGGGGAAATTCTAAAAATTTAACCACAGCTGACATAATTTAGATAAAGTTTTCACTGGAATTTTTAAATTAAAAAACTATAAACATTGTATGAACAGAATATTAAATAAACAAACATTAAAAATAAAATTACTCTCTGCCTGTACTGCATGGTAGATAGAGAACAATTTTCTTAATATTTAAGCAAGAGTATATAAAGCGTTTGAATTGCGATTTAGAGTTTAAAAATAATCATATCATGATGAAAGGCGTATTGATTTGTAGTCTTCTGTTGGTTAGCTGCTTGCTGTGTAGCGCACAATATGGTGGTGGCAGAGGAGGTCGCATAGGTGGAGGTGGTGGCGGTGGTGGTCCATTTGGTGGAAATGGTGGAGATGGTGGTGGATTATATGGTGGAAATGGTGGTGGACCATACGGAGGTGGGGGCGGAGGTCCGAGTAGTGGAGGAGGTGGTGGTGGGCCATATGGTGGGAATGGTGGTGGACCATACGGAGGTGGGGGTGGAGGCCCTTATGGTGGAGGAGGTGGTGGTGGGCCATATGGTGGCGGAGGCGGTGGTCCTCTTGGCGGCGGTGGTGGTGGTGGTGGCGGTGGTGGCAGTCGTCCTTATGGTCGTTAACAATCCTATATTGCTTTACTAAAATGTTCCAAAATAAATTTAAAATTTTTAAAACGAAAATATCAAATTGTTTTTACTCTTTTACACAATTTACGATCGATTAATAAAATCGTAAATCGAAATCCTCGAACTCTACAGCCAAAAAAGAAAACTTAGAACATTTACGAATCTTTACTTATGCAATAATTGTAAATTGTGAACGATTAAACGTCAACAAGGTATATACTACGGCCACCGTTTATTGAATACGTACAACTGCTATTCCGAACTTAAGACAGTTCGAAGGGTGGAATGTATAGGAACCCCTCTACTATTTTTATTAAAATCGAATATCATTCAGACCAGAACAAAATGTTCACATAATTGAATGGCAGATATATTTGAATTTATTCGAATGTCTTGTTATAGGAGCTTTAAAGTTGGATTCACGCATGGTATTTCAGAACAAAATGTTTGTTTCGAAACATTTTAGTTTATATGGAGTTTGACGTTTTTCTTTTTGAGAGAGAGAGAGAGGAAGAGAGTAAATTTTGTTGGGAACAATTTCAGCTTGAATTGGTTTAATTTTAATTTTTGTTTCGAAACAATTGAACAATGCTGCCAAATACTTAAATTTTATAAGCAAATTTGATAGTAAATTGATAAAATAGTAGCCTGGTTTTTCCAGAACAATTGTTCGAAGTGGGTAAATCGTTTCAGAACAAACTCTCAAAAAACTAAAATCCATCTGTGACTCCAGCTTAAACTTTAAAAATATGGATGCGGATTAAAAGGCATAGGGTTCGAGAGTATTGGAAGAAAATAGAATTGCTCGAATGTATGCACTTAAGTTATTTATAATTTAGTCATTAATTTGGTCATTAAAACCCTTCAGTCTGGATTACGATACCTAGCTTCTCACACCACTTACGTTATGTGTGTTAATTTTTATACATGAGTAGCGAGACATACATACATACATAATTGGCCATTACAACCCTTCAGTAAGGATTACGACCTAGCTTCTCACACCACTTATGTTGTGTGTGTTAATTTTATACATGAGTGGCGGGGCCTACAGTTTAAAGTCGATTCCGAACGACAGATTTTTTTGAGAAGCTTTTCATGGCAATTTTATTTACTCTCAGAGTTTTTGCCAGAAATCTGTTGAGAGGAAGTCGCCGAAGAAATATTCTTTCCTATTTCGTTTTGTTGATGAAGGAGTTTGAGCCGAGGACTCGTGTCTAATAAGACAAGACACTACTAATTTGACCCTTAGGTAATATTCCCTATTGAGTTTTTAGGTATTACAACGCATTTATGAAAATTATGATTGACTCCAAGTGAAGGTAGTAATTAATGTGTAGCGCATTTACATTTATTAAGCCTACTTTCACCTTATTTGGTTGAATTTAATCTGGGCTAATAGAAAATTGATTCAATATCTTATTTTGATCATTTTAGTGTTTCGTATTAAGTTACATACATAACACATACATAATTGGCCATTACAACCCTTCAGTCAGGATTACGGCCTAGCTTCTCACACCACTTATGTTGTGTGTGCTAATTTTATTCATGAGTGGCGGGACCTACAGTTTAAAGTCGACTCCGAACGACAGATTTTTTTTTGAGAAACTTTTCATGGCAATTTTATTTACTCTCAGAGTTTTTGCCAGAAATCTGCTGAGAGGAAGTCGCCGAAGAAATATTTTTTTCATATTTCGTTTTTGATGTCTGACCGGGGATTCGAACCCTGGTCTTTCGTCTAATAAGCCAACACACTACCTACTAGACTACGGCGACTTCTATTAAGTTAGGGATTTTAAATTTCGATTTGATATTGAAATAAAAGTGTTTAAAACATGTATTTAAGACGGTGGGAATTCAAACCCATTGTTTGAAGGAAAAAAGTGCTGTGTGGCACAATGCTAAAAGACAAGTAATTGGATACTCTATTCAACTAAATGTAAATTGAAATGTTATCCTATTTTCACAAGAATTATACGATCGTTAATCATTCACATTAGAAATGTTACGTTGATCTTGTCAATCATTGTTTTGACATTCAACGAATACGTAAAACTTTTACTTCAACGCTAATGTAAGTGAAATTGTAATGGAATTGCTTTGTAGGGTATCAAATCTAGACGACTATATAATATTCAAACATGTTCTATAAAAAATTATTTTCTAAAAAAAATTCTAGAAAATGAAAACAAAAAATTGTTTTTAACAAAAACAACGTATCCATAACAAATAGAAAATTATTCGCGTTAATTTATTAAATATTCGAAACAATTAAGTTTGACATATTCATCGGAAATAAATTAAAATTTATTTTAATTGCTATTTAAACAATTCTAGATCCCAGAAAACGTGATAAATTTAGATACCCAAACCCCTCGAGTAATAGAAAAACAATTAAATTTGAAAAAAAAAATCATAACGAATCTTGTTATAAAATTCATATTTAACAGGCTGTTTTATAGCTAACAAATAAGCCAAGCGACTTAAAGTTCTCTTTTAAAAACAAGTACAACTTAATTTGCATAAATATTGTAAATTAAAATTAAAATAAATCTCTACGAATTGAAACGCAATTACATTAACATTATTTGCTACAAAAACTGCTTAACTGATACTTGATTTGATATGAACAATCTTTAAGATTCTAAAAAAAAATCTAAGAAGCATTTTCGGCCAAAAATTTCTTAAATTGAACACAAGAAATGCAAAAAAACTTGATCAGATTAATTTGTATCGAAAAACAAAACGTATTTCATTTTAAACGTACTCAGTTTGGCTCTCTTATTACCAAATGTGGCACAGTTCTAGAACAGTAAATAATTTCAGCATGTACATTGGCAGCTGATTGTGGAATAGTGAACGCAACACGCTCAACACCTTCATCATTACATTTAAAAGACTTCTCTAGAATTCTGTGCAGACCATTCAGCCAGGATTACAACCTAGCTTCTCACATCACTTATGTTACATACATAATTGACCATTATAACCCTTCAGTCAGGATTACGGCCTAGCTTCTCACTTATGTTGTATGTCTCACTTATGTTCTATGTCTTAATTTTATACATGAATGAAGTTTTTCCTGACTATTTAATTAGCCCTCAGAGTTTTTGCCAGAAATCTGCTGAGAGGAAGTCACAAAAGAAATATTTTTTCGTATTTCGTTTTGTTACCCACTAGACTACGACAAAAAGGTCACGCAAATAATAATAATCTAGTGCCCGACTATTTCTAAAGAGCTTATCATAGTTCTAAAACAGTTCAGTGAAATTGACTTTGCATGGCATTTAAATACTATAACCTGAATGAACCTGATGAATACTGCAAACGGGAGCCAATTCGAAGAATGTGTGTGAAGATAAATTTGAATTTGAAAATCCAAGATGCAATCCATAAATTTTAGCAGCGTCACATTTGGCGTTAACAGAGCATAATAGAGCAAATAGCCCTTAACAGAACACAGTTTGCACTCAACAGAATAATGTTAGCTGTTTTCCAGTATCCATCTGAAAAACCCCACTTGTTTAGAAGCTAATTTTAGGGCAAATACTAGGCCTATGAGTACCATATCATACTCAATGGAACATTCTAAGGCCTCATTATGTTATCAGCAAAATACTCCCATATGAAGTGATATGGTATTGTGAAAATTGGAAACTATCAATCAGTGGCAATTTTAGAAGATATAAGAAATAGTACACCATACAGACTATATGTACATGGTAGTCCAGAGTGTCGTCTTTCCAACCGTGGTAGTGGGATAGCTGAAATAATTTTGTAAGTTTAGATATTCAATTTCAAAAAAATCGATATTCGATCAAAAAAGTATGAAAATTCTCTAGAAGGTCAGTGGCCATTTTGGAAGATATAAGAAATAGTACACCATACAGACTATATGTACATGATAGTCTACTGGAATAATTCCTCCATTCCCACCAATTATCCTTTTCATTTTAACATTATTGTCTACAAATATAGTGATCATAATGATAATTAAGCTTCATGTCAATAGTCTGCAATAATTGCGAAGTAGAAGATTAAACTACTTATTGCCACTGTTAAACAGTGAACATTTACATTAAGAGCAAATTTTGCTCTGTTAACATCAAATGTGGCGCTGCTAAAATTTATGGATTGCGTCTTGGGTTTTTAAATTCGTATATATCTTCACACGCATATTAGAAGGATGTTTCTAATTTTAAACCTCGGCATACTGATTGATTTATAGCTTAAAGACTCTTCTTAAGGGTCATATTGGCACGAAATGTGGCAAAATAATAGAGTAGAAAATAAACTATGCTTTCTGTAGGCTAGGTTAGCATGTAGCTTGCCTTTCCTTTCTATGCTTTCATTACGATGTTAGCATTCAATTATAGACGGCTTCAGATTTTTTAAATTTTAGAAAGCAAAAAAATTTTATTTTTTTATATTTTAAGCAAAAAAAATTTAACGAACGATGTTGGCCAGATCATCACTATCAACGGCCGATGATTATCAACTTTTTTGGTCAGAATTGAACTGGCCACCGAGATAATGCGACTTTCTTTTGTGTGGGATTTCTTTAAGCGCTGGTGCATACGTATAACCCGCAGCAGTACTCAAAGTCAACTTATTTCAAGCTATCAGTCAAATTCAGCCTGACTAGTTTGACAGATTCAAAGAAAATTTGACATTTCGAATGTTCTTCACCCAGAGAACCCATAGAGGTGTTTAAACGGCGTTATATACCACAGATATCATAATAGGTCTTTTAAACGATTATTAAAGTTAAATGACATCGTACACATACTTTGTTTTATTTAAATTTAGAAAGCGCTTAAGGCAAGACCCAATATATTATTAAGCATGATAAATGTTCTCATTTATTTTCAATAAAAATTGGAATATTGAATTAAAATTTAAATTTAAATTTAAATTATTCATATTGATCGTAGCACGATCGAACAATTTTCATATTAATGAAGTTGATGGAATTTCTTACGGTCTTGTTGCAAAGTTGTTCAAACGTCCAAGAAGGTATAAAAGTAGTTCAGTTTGTAAAAATTATTGCACAAATCACTTAAACAATGAAAACGGTGTTCATTTTCTATCTGCTGCTAATCGGCTGTTTGGTGTGCAATGCCCAGTATAAAAGTGTAGGTGGCGGCGGTGGTGGTATTGGAAGAGGATCCTTTGCTGGTGGTGGTGGAGGAGGCAGTAAATCTGGCGGCGCCAGTTCCTTAGGAGGTGGTGGTAAATATAGTGGTGGTGGAGGTGTTGGTGGACTACAAGGAAGAGGAGGAGGAGGTGGTGGAGGTGGTGGAGGTCGCAAGTACGGATAATTGAATTCAATAAATTGCAAATTGCAAATTCTAATCAAATTAGATATTGAATTTAAATATTTTCGAAATCGTATTCATAAAAACAAAAACAAAAATACAAAAAAATATTCTCAAGTACAGAAAGAATAATAAACTTTTTTATTTCAAATTCATTACAATGGAAGTTCTTATTTATATACTCTTAAAAATATTTAGGCCTTCGTAAACTAATCTAAACAAACTTTCTTAGTTGCTTTTATCAAATTCTCGAAATTTTCATTAATTATGCTTCAAGGCATTGTATTCCACAGTCTGGGAGACAGTGCTGCATGCTAAATACTTTTGTAATGCTCATTATAAAAGCATTGCACGCGATATGTTCCTTGCACGTGTCAGTTCTTCTTGCAACTGCTCTCACTGACGCGCAGTGGGGTTTTTGATACCAAAAATGGAAATTAATTGAACCGCATTAATTTTTGTAGCCATTAAAAGTACACAACATTCCACATCACTAGTGCAAAAATTTTGTTTTTCTTAACTACCGTTATGTCACTATACAATTTTAAAGTTTGAGTTGTTTGTCCACGATTGTTTCAAAGGACGAAAAAGATAGAGTGGATCAGGATATAAAAAACTTTAATGAGTCTGTCATTTTTTATGGAGAAAAATGCTTGAAAGTCAATCATATGTTGATCCTGTTGTATGTTGTTTTATGTTGTTGTTGTTATTGTATGTTGTTGTATGTTTTTATTGTTGTACGTTTTATGTTGTTTGTTCTATGTTGTACGTTGTTGTGATGTTGTGATGTTGTCTGTTGTATGTTGTACGTTGTTGTATGTTGTATGTTGTCTGTTGTATAGTTGTAGGTTGTATGTTGTATGTTATATCGTTGTATCGTTCTATGTTGTATCATTGTATCGTTGTAACGTTGTATGTTGTAGCGTTATATCGGTGTATGTTGTTTCGTTGTATCGTTGTATGTTTTATCGTTGTATATTGTATCGTTGTATCGTCGCATCGTTGCATCGTTGTATCGTTGTATCGTTGCATCGTTGTATCATTGTATCGTTGTATCCTTGTATCGTTGTATGTTGTATCGTTGTATGTTGTATCGTTGCATGTTGTATGTTGTTTGTTGTATGTCTTGTATGTTGTGTGTTGTTTTATGTTGTTGTATGTTGAATCATACACGCTCCAACACAGCATCAGTTATGCATCAGCCTGCATAAACTCTGCATCAGTTCTTCATCAGTTTTTCATTCTACAAACTCGGCATCATCCACGCTAATGAAAAATACATAAAATTTGTACTAAACACTATGAAAAAATTGATTAGTTTTACTTTTTTAAGTGCATTTGTCTGAAAAACGTTAAAATTAGAAACAGAGAAAGTTGCTCGAATTAATTCACACTTTTTCGCATCAAAAGCCCCACTGTGCGACGTGTAGAAACTATTGACGAACCAAATAAGAATTTTGTTTACCCATGTTAGCAAGACGGGTAAGCTCTGAGACTGTAAAGTCAATATACACACCAACTTTGATGTTTGTCACACCTCAAAATATTAATCCAATACCAATTTAAATATACCTTAAACGCCACACCAAACTTCGTCTAAGTTGAACGATGCCGTTCGTACTGGCCATTTCATTGTTTTTAAATATTGTTTAGCAATCCAATTTTGACAGTGCACCTTGATTCTCATCTTGCTGAAAAGACCAACGTGCCTACATTATTAACCTTCCTCCACAGCGTTCTATTGTCTGCTTGACATGATGTTTTTGAAGAGTGTCAGGATTCCATGGGACTGCAAGTGAATAAGTTTTCTTTGAACGTAGGATTTTACTCGTTTCCACTCATCAAATGTCCAGTTATTGTGTGTTTTACAAAATTTTCCGAACCTTCATAGTCTTGTACTACATATAGTGCAGGTCAGACACAAATCCAACCGTTTACAAGATCTTCTGTCACCACAAACTTCGGCAGCCATTTCTGATGCTCTGGTATTACGCTCCACTATGCCCACAACGCCATCCGTAAGCAGTCTAGTCGTATTACCTTTGTTAGCAGAGTCAGTGACTGTTCGAAGGCACAAGTTTAAATTTTTTACCATACTTCGTCAGGGTTTATCATTTTCTTTCAATTTTATAAAAGAAAAAAGGATAATGACCATGGCTAAACTGGGCAGCTCTGCACCTAAATTCCAGTAGCATTACACGAATTGAGTACGACAGCAGTATTCTGAATCTCTCGAATACACACAATTTCAGAGCTGAGAGGGAGTTATAATTGCTTCTCCAACCACCCGCGCTTTAACATAACAGATTTTAAAGATTGCTAGCATAGCGCCTAGGTCTTTCAAATATCTTATAAGCGTTGCAATTGCTGTCCTGCAGTCAGAATTGTTGCCATTGTAGTCGAGCTGTTATTTTTACACCCAGAAAAATCTTCCCCAACAGCGAAGCAAATTCTGTGAAGTCAAATCTGTGAACGAATTAAAGCTTGCATTAGATCTTCACTTGGGTGAAGAAATAACATATCCTCAGATGTCTTCAACAGCATATTTTCAATGCAATAAGCGTTGAGGCATTTCTTAAATAAAAGCCATTGTATTTATTTATTTATTACTTAGAATAGAATTACAAACTCAGTTACATGGATCTTATGTTGGCCATAGTGTAACAGATCAGAGTCTATACTAGAGGTCGAATCCACGACCTTCACGCTAATAACCTAGCAAGCTACCCACTCGACTACCAGGTTGAAATTGTAAGAATAGTAGCCGATTAGTCTGAGAACACATCCAGTCTCCTGCACACACCTTTGATTAGTTCCAAAATAATATCATCTGAAATATGCCACCTATCTTGAGGTTGTCTGTTCAAAATCCAAATCCATTCTATATTACATCTAAAGACACACGATGACCCCAGACCCGCAAAAGGTATTATTGGCTTTGAACTTGCAAGCTACTATATTATGATATTTTTCTCTGAAATCGAAAAGCTACTAGGCAGGCTACCTAGTTTTTTGTCCCAGAAGCCAGACGAAACTTTTCTAATGCCTTTTTGGGTGATCTGAAACCGAATATAGCCATTAACCATCATCCTAGCTTCGTGAGGTATGCTAACCGGTTGGATATTTAAGGCACAAATTCAGCGATTGGGCTGGCTGCTGATCCAGAAATTGTGATTCGAAACATTTTTGTGAAAAGTTGTAGAGGTCAGCGTCACCGAAACTCAATATTTTGATAAGTTTTGATCCATAATACTAAAGTACTAAAAAAGAAAACACGTGTATACGACTAAAACATTTAAAAATTCATGAAATCGTTTTTAGTGGCGAAAATCTAATGACAATTAAACGTAAAATATTATTCGATTTAACCGTTATTTATTACATACGCATTTACATTTCTGAACTTTGTGTAATGAAATGAAAAAAATTGTCATAATAATTTCGAAAGGCAAGCATAATTAATAAATAATTTTCATATTTTTTATTTTTTTAATTTACCTTTGTAAAGATTTCTTAGAATAACAGACTATCACAGGCAGACACGGTGTCACGTTTCTAGAACAATAGACGTTTGCCACTCACGTTTGCTGAAACTGATAAGTGCGACTTACAATATTGAACTCTGTTCGTACGTACGTACATAGGTATTGAATGACTTTTGTCAAGCTTATCAGGTATTAATCGTTCTTTTTTATTTATTTTTAATAATATTATGTTCTTAATAAACAAAAAATTATTTTTATTCGTATTATTTTTAATTTTCTAAAACTACTCCATCATGTGTAAAATTTTGTGGGAATTCCCAACAGCAAAATTTTCTAAGAATCTTCGCTGCTGTAGTGTAAAGATGTACATTCATGCGAGTATAAATAATAGTTTTACAATTTGGATTTGCATCATTGTGGTATTGACTTCTACAAGATGAAATTCTACGCTCTAGTAATTTTCGTATTAGCCTTAATAGCTTGTGCCTTGGGTAAGTGAATGAAAGAAGAGAAATATTAAGTCCTGGCAATAATTTAATTTTTTTTTTAAATTTTAGGAAATCCAAATCCCAATCCTTTGCCCAATCCTAAACCACTAGGTGGTGGTGGCGGTGGAGGTGGCGGCGGTGGTTCCTTTGGTGGTGGCGGTGGCGGCGGCGGTGGTGGTGGTGGCAAGTAAATATTACACCTCCTCTCGTCTCGTATTTTATTGAATATTAATGGATTATTTATGTTTAAAAATTTTCTGAATAAAAAATAACATTGTGAACAAAATAATGTTTAAATTGAAAAGAAGTTGCATGTTTACATTGGATAAAGCCTGACTTATGATACTTTGAATATCATTTGTTTCGTAACTCAAACTTTAAATCAATTATTAAAAGATTTTGTTACACTTAAACACTTTTCAAGATTTGAACCTAATTATAGTTCTGATGTTTGAAGCACTTTTTCGATTTGAACAACGAATTCTAGTCAAACATATTTTGTATGTCCTTCTACGGCTAGGAAAACATTCTGTTTTTCGACGAATTTCTGTCAACAGTCTGCTGGCAAATACTCTGAGAGTAAAATCAAATTGTTATTAAAAGTTTTTCAAATTTGTCGGCATTAAATAATAGATCCCGTCACTCATTGATGGAACTAACGCACACACACAATAGTGTGAGTAGCTTGGTTCTAATCTTGACTTAAAAACTGCAATAACCAATTGAGCTTAATTAGAAGGTTTGCGTTGTCGATGTGACTGAATTGGTGTGAACTTTTTGGATAATAAATTGGAATCGTTATATTTTGGGTGTGTCTTAAACACCATGCTTATACTATTTTAATACGTTAGAGTAGGTGAAAATTTTTATTTTAGAACGAAATTAGAGCCACTCTAAGTTTTTAGGATGAATTCATATCTATTGATGATATGATGATCATACATACGATGATCATACATAATTGATGATTACAATCCTTTAGTCAGGATTACGAACAAGCTTCTCACAACACTTATGTTGTATGCGTCAATTTAATACACGAGTGGCGGTACCTACAGTTTAAAGTCGACTCCGAACTACAGATATTTGAGAATCCTGTCTACTCTCAGAGTTTTTGCCAAAAATCTCCTGAGACGAAGTCTGATGTCTGGCCTGGGGTTTGAACCGTGGCCTCACGTCTAATAAGCCAACACACTACCTACTAGTCTACGTCGACTACAACATCTATCTATAAGTACCCATAGAAAAAATATTACACCTCATTTACAGATCAACTATGAATCGTTTTTTCGCTATTCACAAGCACTCATGAAATTTTAAATATAAGCGTGTTGACAATATTGAAATTTAACTACTCTGTTACACTCATACTCACTACAACATTGATTTATAAATACAGGTTGCAATAAGTATGAGTACAACGTTGACATCAAACTCATGCCATTCGAAATATGTTTGATTCATAAACTTACTCATTTGGATTCATAACTTTAGACAAATACTTGTAATACGGTATTAGGCCCCATTAGCGACACGTCCACGCTGCGTAACGTACATTCGTTTTTTGCATATGAATACCAATGTAAATGCTTATCGAAATGTATTGTTTCGTTAACAAAACGGAGCGATCTTTATAAAACAGAATTCTTTAACGATTCTACCTTAAACATCAGTGATGGGACTATTGTATGTAGAGTTGTATTGCGGTGCAAATGCCTTCATTGGTTCTTTTGTGTTCTGTTTATTTTTATTTACATTCTTAGTTAATAGATGTCACGTTTTAAACGTTTCAAACAACTACACAAACGTTCTTACGGTAACGTACGTTACGTTGTTACGTTTTCTACGTATGGATAACCAGGACATTACACACAACCTCAACATCATACCTATTGCCAAGTATGAATATAATGAGTACTTTAAAGTTTGAGTAATAGTAGAGGTTCCAACAAAAGTATAAATTCAATTCTACTTATCTTTTATAATACTCGTTGCTGATCTCTGATCTCTCTATTCATTCACAGTGATTTTACAAAACAGACTGAAGAAATAACAATTAATTTGACAAATGTAGCGTCAAAAAGTTAACCATTATCAAGTGTCAAAAATATTTGTTTTATTAAAATGAATTTTTCGTTAATTTGTGTTAAAAAATTTTTTTTTTAAAAGAAAAGAATCTTACAAATAACCAAGAGTGCCAGACTAGTAGGTTGTGAGTTCGATTCCAACCAATGACTCTAGTCTGTTACACTATAAAGAGCGTATGGTCAAATATACTTAGCTTAGGATTTGTAATTGTATTGTAATTAAATTCCAAATGTTTATACGATTCTTTTTCATTTTACGCCAAACTTATCGATAATTTCCTAGTAATTGAGGGTTTTCTTATAAAATTTTCGATCTTATGAAATTGACTACCATACGGAAACATGTTTAATATGTAAATGCAATTTTTAATACTTAATTGACTCAACTGTGTTTAATTCTCGCTTAAAATACAATGAGAAAAATAATTTTATACTCGCTATAAATGAATACAAAACTAACGAAATAGGTTTAGTTGCCTTTTAACTGTGATTGTAATAAAAAAAATTTAAAAATTATTATGAAATTGTTGTTAATAATACTGATGTCATCTTTAGTGCAACAGAGTCTTCAGGTACATACATACATACGTATTATTTAATTGATCAGGGAAGATATGGAAAGATGAAAGGAAGTCTATTTGAAGTGTTTTAGAGTAATAAGAGCATTAATAATGAACAATTTTTAAGATTTTTAATGACTTTCTTTCTCTCTGGTTTAAAACGAAGAAATTTAAAGTGTAAAAATGTTTATAGTTTCCTATAGGTTTCTGGAAAACAAAAGCAAATGTTAAATAGACTTTAAAATTTACTTCCGAAACCAAGGCAATTGGAGGAAAATGGCAAAAAAGATCATCTTTTCGGATGAGGCTGATTTTCATCTTGATGGGTATTGCAATAAGTAAAATTGCCGTATTTGGGACCCAGAAAACCCACACGTGCTCTTACAGAATCCAATACACTTCTTTGAAAATGAGGACGGAGCAACATTATTACCAATTTTTGATGTGAACGATATTTGTGATGACACACGTTTCATGTTCTAATCGATTTACGGTGTCAAACGTTTGATAGCCGTTTAATTAGACGAAATGGTGATGTCTATTGGCATCCAGGGAGAGATGAAGGCATCCCTTATAACACACACATGGGAAAAATTTTAAGTTTCTCGGGATGAAATATCGGCAAAGAAAGTGCAAGAGAGTATGTCAATCAATGCTGTCGCTATTGATTACCCTCAAAATCGTTAAAAAGCCAAATGAATGTTAAATGTTGTCTACTTATTGAGTCTATTTAATGAGAATGTTGAAAACGTCAACAGTTCGTCAAATGGAGAGTTCTTTTGTGAAAAAAAATTTTTTTTGTACCAGGCAATAAAATAACTGCAGAAATGTTACAAATAGTGCTTGAACTCCATGGTTGCGTTAATTATTGTATCTGCATAGTAAATGTCGAAATATTGTATAGACTTTCTAATTTTCCGTTTTCCAAACAAGAAGTTTTTACCATGTTAGCTGTAATCTCTGTGTGTATAGTTATTATCAACATTTGGCTTCACACTCTATGTAGCATATTTCGATTATTTCGTACAAATCAAATTCAGAAATTCTTTACTACTAGCAATCATTCCAGGATTTGAAGGAATTTGTTCTAACTTCTGTGGTTGACTGCTATGAAGATGAAGAGAATACCAAAAAAATTGAAATAACTGAAGGTAAGGAAGGACCAAAGTATGGCAATAATACCAAAAGTAAATCTCACTGTGTGTCTTTATATTTTTATTTTAGCCGGTTTTGAAGATATTTTCAGATGCTCCCGCAATGTCGATCGTAATGCAAAATGTATATATTATTGTGTCTTTAAGAAACATAATTGGGTAATAATCTTAATCTTATTTCCAATCCAAAATCACATATTTTTCAATAATTTACTTTGATTTGGATTTTTTTCAGTTTTCTTCTGATAATATGCTAAATGAGACCGAAATTATACCATCTTTCCTTCATTTATTCAATAATGCAATCGATAGAAACCAGCTTGAAAACATTATAGCCGCCTGCAATACTGAAATATCCCTGGAGACTGATAGATGTGAACGTTCACATATGGCTAACACATGTATTGTGAAGCACTTGAATGAGAGTGGTATAAAGAATATTTAATTGGAATGCGTTCATAATTTTTATATTAAAATTGCTTATCTGATGGTTAGTAATTTATTCCCGACAGTTTTAAATTCCACAAACTCATAATATGATATGAGCATTTCCATCAAGATCTCAACCGAGAATGAAAAATGTAAAGTTTTTTATAAATACTTTCATTTATAATATGTATGTATGTATATGTATATGTAAATTAGAACAAATAAACAATAAGATGTAAATAATGTAAAAAGAATTTGCTTGTATTCATTACCCAATCGGACATATTCGATTGCAAAGTCAAACAATCATAAATTTTCTCATCGTGATATTTCCATAGAAAGTTTTTTCTTTTTGACAACAATTGTTAAAGAAACATATTGGGCGCTGAGTTGTCTTGCCTAAAATCTTTCTGAGGTTACAGAGTCAAAAACGAATGTAATACATGATATGCCATCATAAATAATTGGCATTTTTGCTTCGCATTAAAGTATATTTCGATACCCAGTTAGGTTAGGTAGAAGTGGTAGCTTTAATTATCGAAGCACACTTGAGTACGCTTAGCGGCCTGTTGTAACGCCACAGTTAAGCGCAGTCTCAGTACTGAGCGAATTCTTTCAAACTCATCGAGGAAGCACGACTAATCTAATCTAATCCGTTAAGCTGACTAGGAATGGAGAGGCAAATAACCTAAATCTGCATCTCCCTAGAGATGGATATTGACAAATAAAGTCAACAGACCCACAACCACGACAAAACGTAGAGGAGATTCGGCCACAGTACTAAGCATCTTAAACATCCTAATTATGTTAATGATCGGGTAGTGTTTGCGGTCTGTTACACTTTACATCCAAAACTTCACTTCAGTAACCGAAAATCAATAGCGATAGCATTTTACAAATCAGAATGAACCCACGTATTCTAGCATGTGATGATTTCAAGGCACAATATGCCCACTTGTTCTAAACAATTAGTAGAAATGGTTTTAAAGGAATTCCAAATATGCTGCTACAAACCTATTTGCCGACAAATCGCAACGCAAAGTCTCAACCATTAGTGAAGTTTGATTTAACCGGCCTTAACATAAGAGGGCTTTTAAGATTCCTAGCAGATCTCAGCAATGAATCGTTTTTTTCGCTACTCTTAAGTACTCATGAAATTTTGAGTATGAACGAGTCATCAACATTGAAATTTAACTACTCCGAATAATTCGTAATCACAACACATTTATAAGTACTGGTTGCAATGAGTATGAGTACAACATTGACATCAAACTCATAAAATTCGAAATATGTTTGATTCATACGCCTACTCATTCAGATGCATAAATTTAGTAAAACACTTATAATACTCATAAATGATTCGAGTGATTCGAATCATTTATCGAAATTTACAGTCTTAGTTATTTGTTGCATTCACAACAAAAGAAAAAAGACGTATAAGCAAAAAACACAAAGCTGCAAGCAGAGCCAACATACAACCTTCTAGTGATGCTTGTAAATGTTGAGTCATGGAGAGTCGAAATGAACAATATCATGCGTAGTGCTAAGTATGAGTTTGATGACTGCTTCAAACTTCGAATATGCGAATATGAGTAGTATGACATTAAAATTAGTATGAATGCGTATAAGTATCAAAAATTATGAGTATGATTCGATTCTACTCGTCTTTTTGATCTCTGATTCCTAGCATAGCACCTAGACCTTTCAAATATATTGTAAGAGCTGTATTAATGTACTGTATTAATGTAATGTAATTCAGAATTGTTTCCATTGTCTTCGAGATTTTCTTTTTCACAGAAGTCGAAGCTGTGAACGTATTAAAGCTTGCTTAAGATCTTCACTTGGTTGAAGAATCAACATATACCCAGGTGTTCTCAGCCGCATATTTTCAATGCAACGCGTTGAGGCATTATTTAAATTTAAGACACTGTATTAATTTATTTATCAATTAGAATAGAATTACGAATTATATTATAATTATTACGAACTGAGTAACATGGACCTTATGTTCTCTGTAGCGTAACAGATCAGGGACTCTGTTTGGGACCGAAACCACGACTCTTATGCTAATAGTCTAGTAAACTACTCACTCGAATACCAGGGTACCCACTTGATACATTTACTCAAGTTTATATCTATGATAGATGATAGAAAATTTATGAGAGTTTGAAATTGTAAGAATAGTATGCGATTGGTCTGAGAACACATCCAGTCTCTGCACACACCTTTGATTGGTCCAAAAATAATAGCATCTGAAATATGCTACATATCTGGATGTAGTCTGTTCAAAATCCAAATCAATTCTATATTACATCTAAAAACACACAATGACCCCAGACCCGCAAAAGATATTATTGGCTTTAAACTTGCAAGCTATCGAAAGAATACTACGCAGGTCAACCAGTATTTTTTTTAACTCAGAAAGAAGACGATACTTTTCTAATGATTTTCTGGTGATCTGGTGTGACCTTCGACCGCTCTAGGTTTATTGCTTTTTCGCTTTAATCTTATTGCATCATATAAAAGTGCTAGCTAATCTTACTTTTAAAAACGTTTTTAATTTTTGCGATATTTTTTCGTCTCGAAGATATAGTGACTTTCACAACTTTTCGTAAAAACTGTAATACAATCCATGTATAAATTTCATAAAACAGTGTTTTTAATAAAAATCATTTATTCTTTATGATTTATATTTCCTACTTGATAGTAAATTCAACAAGTAATAACAATTTAATTTTATTTTTTATAAAAAAAAGTAATAAAATAAAACGAACGCTTTTGTGAACACTTTTGTAATGCAATGTTAACCTGACTATTGATTTAATAATTTGTTGAAGCAATATTTTACGCTTAATATTATTCAAATTATCTCGTTATTTATTACATACGCATTTACATTTCTGAACTTTGTTTGATGAAATAAAAAAAAATTATAATAATTTCTAAAGACAAGCATAATTTATAAATAATTTTATTGTTTTTTTTTCTATTTTAATAAATTTTAATTTACCTTTGTAAAGATTTCTTAGAATAACAGACTATCACAGGCAGACACGTTTGCCACTCACGTTTGCTGANNCTGATAAGTGCGACTTACAATATTGAACTCTGTTCATACGTACGTACATAGGTATTGAATGACATTTGTCAAGCTTATCAGCTATTAATCGTTCTTTTTTTTTAATTTATTTTTAATAATATTATGTTCTTAATAAACAAAAAATTATTTTTATTCGTATTATTTTTAATTTTCTAAAACTACCCCATCAAGTGTAAAATTTTGTGGGAATTCCCAGCAGCAAAATTTTCTAAGAATCTTCGATGCTGTAGTGTAAAGATGTACATTCATGCGAGTATAAATAATAGTTTTACAATTTGGATTTTCATCATTGTTGTATTGACTACCTACTCAAGATGAAATTCTACGCTTTAGTAATTTTCGTATTAGCCTTAATAGCTTGTGCCTTGGGTAAGTGAATGAAAGGAGAGAAATATTAAGTCCTGACAATTATTGAAAAACATTTTCTGTATTATTTTTTTTTTAAATTTTAGGAAATCCAAATCCCACATCCTTTGCCCAATCCTAAACACTTAGGTGGTGGTGGCGGTGGAGGTGGCGGCGGTGGTTCCTTTGGTGGTGGCGGTGGCGGCGGAGGTGGTGGTGGTGGCAAGTAAATATTACACCTCCTCTCGTCTCGTACTTTATTGAATATTGATGGATTATTTATGTTTAAAAATTTTCTGAATAAAAAATAAAATTATGAACAAAATAATGTTTAAATTGAAAAGAAGTTGCATGTTTACATTGGATAAAGCCTGACTTATGATATTTTGAGTTTCATATGTTTCGTAACTCAAAGTGTAAATCAATTCTTAAAAGATTTTGTTGCACTTCAGCACTCTAAGATTTCGCCCTTATTATAGTTCTGATGTTTGAAGCACTTTTTCGATGTGAACAACGAATTCTAGTCAAAAATATTTTGTATGTCCTTTTACGGCTAGGAAGAACATTCTGTTTTTCAGTATGACTCAGATAGCTCGAATAAAACAAATAATGAAAAAATATTCCTTTCGACGAATTTCTGTCAACAGTCTACTGGCAAATACTCTGAGAGTAAAATCTATTAAAAGTTTTTCAGATTTTTTTTAAATGATAGATCCCGTAACTCATAGATATTTTTCAAGAGCTGGACCTAATTATATTTCTGACGTTTGAAGTTCTTTTCGCACACTTCAAACAGATTCTAGTCAAAAACAATAAGTATGACCTTCCAGAAGTTTTGATTGCAAATTATGCGATTTGCATTGTCGGATGATATAGTCGGGTGTATAGTCGCAAGCTGCCATATTGCAATATTTTGCCTCTGTAATCGAAATGCTATTACACAATTCAGTACGATTTTAAAACAAAAACCAGAGTATACTAAATTTTTCGGGGTGCTGAAATGAAAACCGAATTTCATAATTGCATCAGCAACCTGAGCTTTTAATATACCCTAAAACAATAGCATAAACCCACATTTGTGTGGATAGTAACTCACAAATAAAAATTTTTCTGAAAGTGCTAAACATACTTTTAAAAATGTTTTCTTTAAATTTCTGTGATCTCGGAGATATGTATCTTTGGATGGAAGTTAATACTTTAGCGTTCCAGATCCAGACATATCTCATTGTTTTCATAAGATTTGATCAAAAATGCCGTTTTATGGAAAGACGAAAGTAAAATACTAAAGGAAATTTATAAAACTGGAACAGACTATCTTAGGCAGACACAGTGTCACATTTCTAGAAAAGAAAGACATTTGCCACACTCAGCTTTGCTGATACCGACTGAAGAGTGACTTGCAGCATTGCACTCCCTCATCCGAGTATAAATAATAGTTTTCCAATTTTGATTTGCGCCATTGTGGTATTGGCTACTTCTACAAGATGAAATTCTACGCTCTAGTAATTTTCGTATTAGCTTTAATAGCTTGTGCCTTGGGTGAGTGCATGAAGAGGAATATTAAATCAGATGATAATTCTTAATTCTTCTCTTATCCATTCATGGTGATTTTGCAAAACAGACTAAATAAATTACAATTCATTTTGTATTTTCAGATGTAGCGTCAACAAGTGGCCGCATGTTTATCTTATAAATTTTTAATCTTCTGAATTTGATTACCATAAAGGAACCAGGAACCAAATGTATGTATATAGCTCAACCGATTCACCAATATACCACAATAGTTTTATTACTTTACCTAATTTTCAATTACAATTTTAAGTACTTAATTGACTCAATAATATAATTTTTTATTGTGTTGTTGCGATAGGAAATACTTATTAACAGTAAATTATCTAATAATTCGTCCATAAAATTTTAATTCTATTGTATTTATAATTCTCGCTAAAATACGATGTGAAAATTAACAAAAAAGAAAAAAAAATAAAAACAAAAACAAAAGCAATAAAATTTGATTCCCTCTATAAATTAATTTAAAACTTACGAAATAGGTTTAGTTGCCTCTGAACTGTGTTTGTAATAAAAAACTGAAAAATTAATATGAAATTACTCTTAATAATACTGATGTCAGCTGTTGTGCAACAGAGTCTTCAAGTATGTATATATTAATTGATCAGGGCAGACATGGGAAGATGAAACGAAGTATATGGGAAGTGCTTCAGAGGCTATAGTATTAAATAAAAGCAGACTGTTTCTGTCTAGGTTAAGACGGTCATGTATCACCCGTTATGGCCATAGTTATCTGTAGATTTCTGGAAAATAAAAGCACATGTTAAATAGATCCTGCCCCTTAACTCTTTAGAAATAAAAAGTGGATATGGTGATAAATTATCAACTTTATTTTACTACGCCGTTAAATAAAATTGTAATGCTTCTTCTGTAAACGGACATCTCTCTCTCTCCATCTTAAATAAAATTGTAATGCTTCTGCTGTAAACGGACATCTCTCTGTTGTCTTCTGTTAAAATTTGTACCAGCAGTGAAAACCATTAATAGCGGACCGTTACGAGATTTGCGAAGGAAATGGAAAAAGTGAATGCAGTTTACTTATGAAGCTTATAGGTTCAATGGTTACAAGTTGGCATAATAATTTTTGTTATGGCGCAGAAACATGCAAGATATCGAATGTACAGAATGCCCAATTTAGTGACGTCCGGGAAGAGATGAAGACATTCCCCATAGCACACACACACAGAGGAAAAATGGTAGATTGCTCAGGACATAATGTCGGCAAAGAAAGTCCAGAAGAGTTTGTCAATCAATAATGTGGATGCAGTTTACTTATAAAACTTATAGGTTCAATGGCTACAAGTTGGCATAAGGCATAATAATTTTGGTTGTGGCGCAGAAACATGGAAGATATCGAACGTACAGAATGCCCAATTTAGTGACATCCCGGAAGAGATGAAGACATTCCCCATTGCACATACACAGAGGAAAAATGGTAGATTGCTCAGGACCAAATGCCGGCCAACAAAGTCCAGGAGAGTTTGTCAATCAATAATGTTGCGGTTGACTAGCCTTAAAACCGCAAAATAGTCTCTATTGAATGTTATCAAGTTATTGATTACAAGATGTTGGAAACGCCATTTGTTGCGCTCAAATCACACGAGCGCAGGCAATAAAATATATTGCAGAAATATCGCACATAGTGCTAGAGCTCAATGGAGGGTATATTGTAAAATAAAATGATGCCTTCTATTTGTATCCTTTCGTTTTATTCAAAAAGTAGCGCATTTATTAATGCATCGTCTAATATATTCAAGAGCATTTGCATTATTCACGTATTACCCCATAGTACAACGTCAAAATATTGTATAGACTTTCTAATTTTCTTTTCTGAATAACAAGTCTTTTACCATGTTAGCTGTTATCTCTATATGAGTAGATATATCAAGATTTGCTTTTACACTCTTTATAGCCTAACGATAATAGTTTTTAAAAATTATTAACCATTTTCAAAGTGTATTTCCATTATTTTTAAATTAAATTCTGAAATTCTTTACCGCTAGCAATCATTAGAGGGATTGAAGGCAATTGCTCAAGCTTCTGTTGTGGACTGCTATGAAGATGAAGAAAATACCAAAAAGATTGAAATAACTGAAGGTAAGGAAGGGCAAAAGTATGGCAATAATACCAAAAGTAAATCTCACTGTGTGTCTTTATTGTTTTATTTTAGCCGGTTTTGAAGATATTTTCAGTGGCTCTCGCGATGCTATACGTAATGCCAAATGTATCCGCTATTGTATCATGAAGAAACATAATCTGGTAATTATAATTTCATTTCCAATCAAAACTATGCTTTTTAATCATTTCATACGATTTACATTTTCTTTTCAGTTTTCTTCTGATAATTCTCTAAATGAGTCTGAAATTGTACCATTTTTCGTTCATTTATTCAATGATGCAATCGATAGAAACCATCTTAAACACATTATAGCCGCCTGCAATACTGAAATATCCCGGGAGACTGACAGATGCGAACGTTCACACATGGCTAACACGTGTATTTTGAAGCACTTGAATGAGAGCGGTATGAAGGATATTTAATGGGAATGCGTTCATAATTTTTATATTAAAATTGATTATCTGTTGGTTAGTAATTTATTCTCGACAGCTTTAAATTCCACAAACACATAACATGTTCCACAAACACATAATATGGGCGTTTGCACCAAGAAAAATTTTAAATTTTTAAAAAATACTTTCCTTTATAATAGGCATGTAAATGCAAATTTGAACAATTAAAAAATCAAATTTAAATAAGATACCCCAATCGGACATATTCGATTGCAAACAATCATAAATTATCTCATTATCTCCTATAGCAAGAGTTATTTTGGCAGCAGTTGTTAAAGAAAGGAGTAGGGAAGACTGCGACCCTGACGTGGTCGTCCCCCCAGTACTCCAGGACATATACGCCGATGGCTCTAAACTCGATAATGGGGTTGGTAGCTGAGTATACTCCGGGAAAATTGATCTAAACATTTCTCTCCGATTGCCAGACTGCTGTAGTGTGTTTCAGGCGCAAGTGATGACCATTTATCGGATCGCTCAATGGATCCTCGTCAACAGTGCCCCTTTCACACGCGTCTCGGTCTCCACCGACAGTCAAGCCGCCATAAGATCTCTGTCTAGTGTTGTGAATAACTCTAGAATCGTTAGAGAATATCGCATCTGTCTCAACCTTCTTCCTGGGCACTTCAATGCTTCAGTGGTCTGGGTCCCCGGACACAGCAACATTCTAGGAAACTGTAGAGCCGCACTCCTCCCAGAATCCCTTTCTATCGACATAAGTATACCACATGCCTCGATCAAGTTGGTCATTTCGCGGATATTCTTTCGAGATGCCAACCTATTCTAGGTCAATGAGGAGTCTTGCTCCACAGCTGGGCTCATTTGGCCCCTGATAGATAGAAGGCGTATAAACCAATTACTTGGACTTAGTTGTGGCATTATCTTAACTACAGTGGCCATGCTTACAGGTCATTGTGTTATGGGTAAACACGCCGAAAAGATGCGGCTCCCATTCAATCGCTTCTGCCGTGAGTGTAGATCCGCTGAGGAAGAGGAGACTGTTATCCACTTTCTTTGTCAGTGCCCATCTCTTGCTAGGAGCAGTTACAGGTTATTTGGCTCTCCATTTCTTGTCAGCTTAACGGAACTAACATCTACTGACGTGAAGGATATAGTTTCGTTTATCAAACTTTCTGGGCTTGATTTTCCGGCGTAGGGTAATCGTTGTTTTGTTTTGCAGCCGTTGCGCTGACGAAGTTCTTTCTCTTTCCTGTCTTTGGTAGAACTTGGTCAGTACAGGGACTGCGTTTGCCTATGGCGTCACAACGGGGCGCTATGCGTGCTCAAGTGAGCTGTTTGATATCAGAGTAAAAATGGTTTCCATATATGCTACCACAACCCATTGGCGGCAAATCGCAATACAAAGTCTTCGTTATTATTATTTGAGTGTAATAAATCGAATATATGTTGGGTGAAAGGATCAAAGTTGAGGCTTGCTTTACATTAATCTTCAAACCTTTAAACATGCTGCATAATACGCTTCTCTTAAAAATTCTCGCTGGTCTTAAATGGTAGTGGTGTGTTAAACTTCAAGTGCCGAGGCCGTGAAGGCGATTCCCACCCGAGACTGTGGGTGGTTTATGCTTGTCTGACTGTTTATCCCACATTATATACGTTTAAACACAAGAGAAGAAATGAAATGAGAATTATTACAAAGCAACTCTCGAGAAAAAACTGATAAAAGTTTTACATTGGCCAATAAAAAAAAAAATAAATAAAAAATGTTTTAAAAATAAATTTGTTGCATACTACCTCTCTATCCTTTCTCCTCTAACTATCTTTCCGGTATTTCAACACAATGCACTGCATGAACAGGGGTTACCGCCTAATATGGCAATACCATTTGAGAAACTACTGTCGCATATGAGACAGGATTACTAATTTGGAGGATTACTAAACAGGAGTTCAATGGGGCTGTATTTTGAATTCTATTTTGCAGGACTTTTTGGCCGACAAAAGGTTTGAAGATCTGGGCATGTTGGCGAACGTGCCACTAAGTGAACGGGCCGATTTAATTCGGAGCTCGTGGTGATTCAAACCCACTACTTATGGATCTTGACAGGGAACTTACCTCACAATGGATGACACAGTGGGCCATATGGACCACCGAGTTAACTTGCCTGTGAACGGCAAACTACCTGCTAATCCAGCCTAAGAAAAAGTTTCCTTATCAAAATTAATAATCAAACTTCAATACAACATAGTGGGGCCTAAAGTTGGCTCAAATTCATTGTCCAATTAGGAGAACTTCACAAGGTTTTAAATTCGATTTTTTTTATTTTATTTTGTTCATATGCTTAGAAATAAAAAGAAAATTTAAAAATTGTATAACAAACAAGTTCATTGACACTATAAACTTAAGTTCCCAAAAGTTGTTAAAATTAAAATGTTAAGTAATGTTCAAACATGTCCTTTGTACAAAAGCTTGAATTTTAATATAGCCATGGAGTCGGTGTATCCGTTATAAAGAGAAGACGAACAGGATGAGAATTTATGCAACCAAATCCTCAGCAGAGGTGATACCTTTACTTTCAAATTCGGTCTTTATACAGTGGCCATATTCTTCGGCAGCTTCGCAACTGTAATAAATTTAATGAAAATGTAGATGAACAAGCTTATTGGCTTAAAGTAACCTAAAACTACGTACTGGTCACTGTTCACTTCAAGACCTTCACATGCTGAAATTACATCAGCAACTAAATCCTTTTTCTCATCATCCTTGATAAGTGATTTTGCCAATTCTATGGCCGCATCTTTGATCATTTTTCCATCATCGCTCATCTAAAAAAATTTTAAATTTTAAACGCAATTTTTTTTTTTTGAAGTCCTGCAAGTTCACTTACCACACCGAACTTCTTGAGAGCACAAGCACGCATACACTTTCCTTCTGTGCTACCGGCAGCCTCATGCTTGATCATGGCTTCGAATTCGGCTGAAAATAAAAATAACGAAACAAATTTCATTAAAATTGATCAAAAGAAAAGAGCCTTACGCTATGAATAATTTCATTACCATCTGATGCTCCTGTTTCCTCTTTACAACTGGTAGCTATGGCAATGGCTTCTTCTTTTGTTAATTCCGCCTAAAGAAAAAAAAACAACAAATTTTGTTTTTTAATTGAGGTTATCTTTCAACAATTAAATGAAATCATAAATTAAATAAATGTAACGCTTTCAGTCTCAAAAGATCTGAATTCGAGTCAGGCTGCAGAATTTTTAATTGGCCATAACAACCCTTTAGTCAGGATTATAACCCCGCTTCTCATACCACTCATGTTGTGTGTGTAAATTTTTATCTATGAGTGACAGGGCCAACAGTTTAAATGTCCACTTTTGAACGACAGATTTGACAAGCTCAGAATTTTTACAAGAGGACTTTTGAGAGGAAATCGCCGTAATAAAAGTTTTTCATTTGTCGGTTTATCCGAGATCTCAGTGCTTAGTTTAAACTCACGATCTCTGGCTTACTAAGCCAACACACTATCTACTAGACTTTAACTGTTAAAAAGAGAGGCCCACAATATAGATGTCAACTATAGAGGTATAATCTTTCTTCCTATCTAGCGTATTGTGTGAATGACCTTATCATATTACATCACATCCATGAGAAGATCCATGAAAAACAAGTCGACCAACACCATATTTTTGTCTACTAAAAAGCAGCCTTCGATGATCCATAAGGAATCGATTTTTTACTGCTATCACTGAGCTCGGTATTTCTGCAANNNTGATAATGCTATGCAGAATGACGTTGAACAATTCCTTCAGCTCCGTTAAGGAATGTTTTTTTACCGAGCGAGGTTTCAGACAAGAGGATACCTTATCTTTAACTTCGTTCTGCGAAATGCGGGAGTGCAACTCAATGAGACGATTTTCCAAAAATTTACAGTTGCCGACATTTAGATTATAGTGCGTATCAAGAGAGATGTTACTACTGGCTTTAGCACGCTAAGATGAGTCTGAGAATGATGTCAAATTGCCAACAAATACGCGTGAATTGATTCTCAAAGATGATGTCAGTTTCCAAATCAAACATAGGATCAGTCTTGCCAACAATTGCTATAATGATCTCAGTAGGCAATTGGCTAGGAGAGACCTCTCTCGTACGACAAAACTAATACTCTATAAGATGCTTATCCTTCCCGGGCTTCGTTAAGGCTCGCAGAGCATTAAAGCACTGATGCAGCAGCCTTGAGAGTATTCAAGAGAAAACTTCTTCGCTCAAATGTAAGTTTGTGTCCTTATTGCAGCCCGTCCATTCATTATAATTATTAAAAAATGATTGATGATGAGTGTATGTAATACATACATAATTGGCCATTACAACCCTTCAGTCAGGATTACGGCCTAGCTTCTCACACCACTTATGTTGTGAGTGTTAATTTTGTACATGAGTGGCGGGACCTACAGTTTAAAGTCGACTCCGAACGACAGATTTTTTTGAGAAACTTTTCATGGCAATTTTATTTTCTCTCAGAGTTTTTGCCAGAAATCTGCTGAGAGGAAGCCGCCGAAGAAATATTTTTTTCATATTTCGTTTTTGATGTCTGACCGGGGATGCGAACCCTGGCCTTTCGTCTAATAAGTCAACACACTACCTACTAGACTACGGCGACAACTGATGAGTGTAATAGAATGCTTAATTTAAACCTTTCTTTTTTTTTTCTTAATTTTTCTTTATTTACCTGAATATTAGAAACAGCCAGAGTTACAAATGCAAAAACAACAAGGAACTTCATGTTTTACTTTAAATGATGAATTTATTTTGAAAGAAGAGTATTCAACACAGAATTTAATATCTTTATTGAGACTTGAAGTTTTTTTAACAAACTAATCTTGAAAAATATTTTAAAGTTTTATTTATACAGAAATAATATGTCTTCGGTGTGTGTTAATCAACAAAATAAAATTGAATTGAAAATGGAAATTAAAATCAAATTATATTCGATTTAACCTGTTTTTTTTTTTTTGGTTGTTGTTGTTACTATTTTCATTATACGTATTGTGTTTTCATGCATCAATTTAATTACATGAGAATTTGCTTATAAGAAAACTAAATAAACATTGATAATAAAAACAAAAAAAAAAAAAAAAAACAACGAAAACAATAAAAATTAAAGAAAATATTTTTAAATAGATTTTCCCATTTACTTGCTCTTTTTTTTTTTGTGTGTTTGAATTAACAAGTGACGCTTAATGACACCTACAACACGTTAGAGATTCTAAAATGAAATCATAAACACATAAGACTCTTTTTGCGAGACTAAAGAATATCAATGATAGAAAGAAAGTCTAACTGACATATAAGACTATCGATTGCAGATACACAGAGCCAAGGAAAAGTTATCGAAATTGAAAAAGCTACATAATCATTGTATAAAAGAAGAGCTTATTCTAAGCAGCTTAAGTGTGAGCAGAATCTAGTTAAGAGAAGTCGTTAAGCAGCTTTAATCACCTACTGCTACTACTACGGTAAAGCCGTTTTTATAAATTCACTATTTCGTCCTGTTGTATTTTGCAAATTCATTCAAGAAGATTTTATTCTAAGCAGCTTAAGTGTAAGCACAATCTAGCTGAGAGAAGTCGTTAAGCAGCCTTAATCACCCACTGCTACTACTACGATAAAGCCGTTTTTATAAATTCACTATTTCGTCCTGTTGTATTTTGCAGAATTCATTCAAGAAGAGCTTATTCTAAGCAGCTTAAGTGGAAGCACAATCTAGTTAAGAGAAGTCGTTAAGCAGCTTTAATCACCTACTACTACTACTACGGTAAAGCCGTTTTTATAAATTCCTATTGTATTTTGCAGAATTTATTCAATAACTATCTTCCCTAATCTCCTTTATGGAAGCTTTTGGTGATCAGCTCTCAATAATAATTACAGTACGAAGCTCCTTGACAAATTCATTACTCCCAGTGAGCACTCTTCTCCACTCACCAGACTCTAAATAATATTGTCTTCATCTTTAGCTTTACTGAACTTTAACTTTATAGGAGATTTTACACTAGAAATCCGAACGGACTCGACTGGTCCTCTGACACGGTCATCTTCTGGTTGGTTTGGTTTTCAACTTGTGTATAATTTAGACTGTAGAATTTATTCACAACGTGCCTCAATTAATAAGAAAGCATATCAATGAACCCCACAATTAAACTCGATCGTATGGATATTTCTATCGCATTTATTTTTGTATTTGTTCGGATCAGTCCGTAACTGATAGGACGACGAGGAAAGAAGTTATGCACACTTAATTTGCCATTGTACTTCTCTGGCTCGATGCAGACTTAACTCACCCCTTTACTTTATAAGACTATAGCCTAACAGAGCTATTGTAGCTTGACATAAAATCGATCACTTACCTTTAAGCTGTCTTTAATGCGCTAATGCGCTGTTATTAATTATTATTATCTGGGTAATTGCTTATTATTATCTGGGTAATTGCTTTATGTGGGCCGCTCCTTTAGCTCCCTCTCATCATAAACTAATCATTTGGCCAATTTCTGAGAGAGATCAGAAATAATTAGAATTCCAATAAGAGATTAAGGAGATTTAGAACTCCTTCGCTTCTGGAAACATTTCATTTACATTAACATTAGAAGCATCGGGAAATGATAGTACAAGAAAACACATCCAGTGGTGATTGTCTGAGCTGATGTGAGGTTATGTTGAATTTCTCTTCTGTTATCTTTTACTGAGGCTATTGAAAATTATCACTCATTTGTTTAACTCAATAGATATTGAATCCGTTTTATCTGAAGAACGAATGTTATTGAAAATTATTTCGATCCCGAAACCAAATAACAATTATAGGTGCAATACGATAGATGGCAACATTATTATTCTAGGAACTGCTGCAGCAAACCAATCACCTGCTTAGCTAGAACAACAGTAAATTAGCGAAACAGACACAAGGCAGAATAACAACCAAGGCAGAATAACAACCGGAACTTATGGCAACAACAGCAGCCAACCGAATAAGATAGAAAATGCTTTGTGGAAGCCATATGCTGGCAAGAGGGGTAATGAAAGAAAAATTGGATTTTGCAGCAGTCGAACCAAATCGAATTGCTTTTTTATTGGCAATACAACGCCAGCTCATTACATTTTAGTGAATGCGTTTAACAATAAGCTTTCATGGTCTAATCACATATCGACTATACCTGATTGAGCATATGAGATTCAGAGAAAACTGTGTCTTCCTGTACGGCTACGAGATTTTTGGAAGTGGTTTTAACAAATTTAAGGTACATAAAACACATAAATTGAATTGATCCTTGTCGATAATGGTGAATTTTATTTCTTCAATGGAATATTATAAAAATTTTCAATTTATGAATAGAACTACAATATAGCACCGTACAATTGGGTATAGATGTAGGCGTGTACTTTAATTGCAAGTAGAAGTGTAATTAATTTATGAGCCTTCTACACGAAAGGTGTAATAAGAATTATTCACAATTAAAATAAATTTATCTCATATCTGAGTAACAAAATTTTAAAACAATAGCCAATAACAAACACATCACCCCCTACCACCAACTACAAAAGTAAACAGATACCTTAATTCACATGTTATTGAAATTATTCATTGGAAAAGGAAATTACTGTCAGATAATTTCGATCGATTTTTCATGATATTCCTTCCAATAATAAAACAAACAAACAAAAATCCCAAATTTAAGAAAAAAACAAAAGCAGGTGAATTATAAATTAAAATTAGAAAATTATTAAAACATTGAAGAATTGTTTTTTTATTAATCAAACGCTTGGTTGCATATCTACTGCTGGAGATTATCATACTCATGGATTCGGAAGAACCCCTAGAACTCATAAGTTTTCCTCTAAACGAGTGATTGTAAAGTAAACAAAGAAATATTTCTTCCTTTCGAACTTTGTCTGTCAAATTCTGCAGTAATTGGGAACTGACCCTAGCTTGCGACAAACAACTCTCTACAGCCTTGAGCCTCATTTCGAGATGAAGAGGTACGTGAACAGAAAAATTGTCCAATAGCTTCCAATGTATCCCTAAAAATCACTGTTTACCATCAGTACATATTACGGTCAACGGAAAGCACTATAAAGCGGGGACTGACCCTAGCTGCCAAACAAACAACTCTCTACAGCCTTGAGCCCCATTTCGAGATGAATGGGTACGTGAACAACAAATTGTCGAATAAGTTCCAATAGCTTCCAATGCATCCCTAAAAACCACTGTTTGCCATCAATACATATTACTGTCAACGGAGAGCATTATAAAGCGGGGACTGACCCTAGCTTGCAACAATAAACTCTCTACAGCCTTGAGCCCCATTTCGAGATGAATGGGTACGTGACCAAAAAATTGTCGAATAAGTTCCAATAGCTTCCAATGCATCCCCAAAAATCACCTTTTGCCATCAGTACATAATTACGAGTCAACGGAAAGCACTATAAAGCGGGGACTGACCCTAGCTTGCAACAAACAACTCTCTACAGCCTTGAGCCTCATTTCGAGATGAATGGGTACGTGAAGAAAAAAAATTGTCCAATAGTTTCAATAGCTTCCAATGCATCCCTAAAAATCAGCGTTTGCCATCAGTACATATTACTGTCAACGGAAATCACTATGGAGCGGTGTTTAAATTTTGTTAAAATTAAAGAATGTCGTGCAATCCGATACATTTTTTATGTAAAATCAGCCACGGTAAGAAATCTAACCAGTTTAAATGTAAGCCTAGCTATTATTATTGGCAGTAACTAAAGTAACTTAATACGTGTTATACATGAGATCTATAATAATTATTTCGAATACAATCACGTGCTCTTTTTATTGCGTTAATTGTTTTAATTTTTCTAAACGTTCTTCAATCATAAACGCTTATCACGACGTTTAACAACTTCAATACAATTAAATTTTTATAATTGAATTGTTTTATTGTCTTAATGTTTTTGTTTTTGTTTTGTTTTAATATTAAATTATTATTGTAGCAATTAATATAAATTAATACTCAGCGCCAAAAGTAAACTAATACACACGAAAACAATCATGATTAACTACAAAAATTTATACTGAAAGAAAACTGTAAACGGACTATAAATGGAATCAACAAATAGATACGAGTGCGGGTTTATAGATTCTGTAAATGAATTACAGATTTTTGACTAAGAATTCATCATTTTTCTTCTTTTTTTTCCCAAATTGTTTTCTATCGTTCAAATAAGATTGTCAAAGTATTTGTTTGTGAGATAATTTTCACTTTCCTTAGCGTCATCTTTTAAGGTTTGAAAACAGATTATGGCCACTTATGGTTAAATTTGAAAAAAAGGATATAAAAATAAGCAATTCGTATCTTAATTCAGTGCTTTGAACTGTTGTCAAACCGTATGTTGCTGTTCAAAAGAAAATTCTTAAATCGACCTATCAAAGTGACCATAGTCTAGTAGGAAGTGTGTTGGCTTATTTAACGTGAGCCCAAGGTTCAAAGACCAGGTCAAATAACTCCAGCAACACGAAATACAAAAAAAACATTTCTGCGGCGAATTCCTCCTTTTTTCAGGAATGGGCACATATATCTCGTAGGAAAACAATGTAAGACAGTTGCAAGGTTAGCTAATATTCTAGGCCACTCTGAAGCAATCCAGAAAAACTATAAACTTGTAAGTGCGGAAACGAGTGAGTTTTATGGGCGCTCTAGAATATATGGAAGTTGCCGCCGTCTAGTAGGTAGTATGTTGACTTAATAGACTTGCGGCCACGATTCAAACTCCAATACGAAATATGAAAGAAATATTCCTGCGGCGAGTTCCTTTCAGCTGATTTGTGGTAAAAGCTCTGAGAATAAATAAAATTGCCATGAAAAGTTGCTCAAAAATCTGTTGATTCCACCACTGATATATAAAATTAACACACACAACACGGGTAGTGTTGTAGAGGTCTCTCGGTTTCTGTTAGTATTGAAATGTACTTCAGATTCCAGCTATCATTTTCGTTAGTGTAGGTTAAATATTTTGGTTTAACTAAATCTTCTAATTTGAAGAACGATGATGTGTCATAGATAAATTGTGACAAGAATCGTAAAGGATCATAGACAACTTAGTCATTTGATATGATTAATTGCTTGCGCTATTTGACGCATTGAACGTAATATTTACAAATCACTTCAATTGTTAAATTATTATGTTGTTTACTCAGAAGAGAACTATTTGTTGACCTTAGAGGTAAACAAACTATTTGGAGTACATCACGCAACTCTCCCCTTATTATATCTTACATAGCCTAGCTAATCCTTTGCAGATGGCTGGTGTGTATATTTCCAAGGATGTGTATATTTCCAAGGAACGAAGAACTGTCAAGTAGACCATTTTAATATTTCATTTAATATTTCTTATTCTGTATGCAGCATTATATTAAACCAAAAATAAGGGTTCAAAACCAACGAGAACACCAAGCAAAGCACTTCTCGATGCAACATCTTTTCCAATGTTCTATGGACCACGTTCATTAAACTCTTATGCTTCATTTCCACAAAAAAAAAAAAGACGCCTCAGCATTTAACTCCCCCATTTCCTACTCTTAAAGGCTTATACAAAACATTATTAAACAAGAAATTTGAATTCTTTTTCGAATATTAATATTCTGTTTTTTTTCGCTTTTCTTTTATTATTTTTATTTTTAAGTTTAATATAGTTTTTAATTTTTTACAAAAAAAAGAAAAAAAATAAAAACAGAGGAATCTTGATAAAAACAAAACAATAGAAATTGTACATTTAAATCAGTTAAACAGCTAAAAATATCAGTTTAGGTTATGCTACTTACTAACTTTATTAATTGAAAAACAAAATTAAATTAAATCTTAGGAAACGTATTGAGAAAAAAAAAATATGAAAATAGGAAAATAAATAAAAGTAAAGTTATGAAAATACATCGAACGAACGGGAGCCAAGTTTAAATAGTTCAATAGGAATTCTTATGTTATTTTTTAAGTGTACAATTGCCAAGCAAATGATAAAAATTTTAAATGTTCACAATTCAACAATATTAATCATATACATCTGAGCCTAAAATATAATGGATGTATGATTGGGCTGGGTTTTTAAGGCAGCACAAAATTAATGTTTCTTAAATTTTTAAACTTTTTTAGAATGCGGCAGTTTTATTTCTGACTTAATTAATATTTAATAAAACTTTCCATATATATTTTCCATATTAATTAAAATAAAATCTTGACTTTTATTAAAATTTTCTTTTTCAATTTTCGATTTTTTTTATACAAAATTATTATTGAGAGTAACAAAGAAAGTCATGTTTTTAAATATTCTTAATTTTTTGTTTTGTTGTTGTTTTTATTCTTAGTACAAGAAAACCAAAGAATAGTAAATAAAAAGAAAAATACAAATTTTGTGGTAAAAAAAAATTTAATTCTTTGCCTTCATATTGGTTTAATTATACATTAAAATTGTTTTATTTTAATTGTATTTTTGTTTTATTTTATTTTGTTGTTTCATGGTTGTTCTAACTTAATACTTAAGTAACTATAACTAACATTGATAAAAAGAATCTTTTTCTTGTTGAAATTATTTGTTAATTTTCTTTAGTGTTTAAGTGTTTCTCTTTCTTGCTCATTTCTTTACATTAAAGAATTATTTTTTTTGTTTTTAGATTTATTTTTTTATTTTTTTTTTTAATAATTGAAAAGTTTTATTTGCGTAAAAATTTTTTACAGTTCCACAAAAATATTATTTTCTTAATGGTAAATTATTAAGATTTCTTCGATCAACTGTTTTTCACATTACGATACGAAGTTGATTAATGATGATGCTTTACTACTGTCCATCAGTTGGGGTTATTTTGTGTGTGTGTGTGTGTGTGTGTTTTTAGAGGAAATAATCCGCTTGAGGTTTTTTAGAAGGTATACCTCGGCTTTCTTGAGGCGCTGCTTCGAATATGACGAAATCACGATGCAGGTACTCATTTAATTCTAAAATAGCTGCTACATTTCCACATCTAAAAGAAAGAAGAGAAAAAAAATTATCTCCAGGAAAACAAAAATTTCAGTTGCACTTAAATCAAGCAACAAATAAATTTGATATTAAGACCCTATTGTAAGTTGTAAATTGACATTTGAATACTCTTTTTGGTGTCTGTAAAGCCACACATTAGTCTCTAACTATGACAAATAATTTCCAAAAGCTGTCGAAAAACACCGATTTATTCTCCCAGCTACATCTCTCGGATCCATCAGAGTGAAGTAGTGAAAATATTCACAATAAAGTTAGTGTTACAAATACAGAATTAGATAAGTTAAGTGAACTCGAACACAAATGTTCAATGAACAGACTAGCAGCAAAAGAAGAATTGAACTACACATGAGGTCTCTCCCAACGTTATACGAAAATATTTAAATATTGTGTGTTGAAATGTATCCAAATCGATTAAACTTTCATTGTCGGTCACAGACCAAGTTAAAATGGTTTAAAGTAAATTTTTATACTACAATTTAATCTGAGACTGTACCTTGTTCTATACGATTACTTTACTGCTACAGAGTTAATCGAATGGAGATACAATGGTGAATATATAATTAAAACATTATATATCACATAAACTCAGTTGTTTATATGATTTCTTAATATTTGAACGGAATTTTTCGCCGGATAGATAAGTTTGATCTTGCCTACACTGGATTCCTTCTTTAATTTTTATATTCTACTCAATGTTCTTACAAAATAAGCCATAATTTAGTATTATTAACATCGTGATTTTAGTTTTTGAAAAATTTATTGGCAATTGTGTTTTAAATATCAGAAAAAATTTAAAAAAATTAATCATAAAACAAACGAAAAGGATCAAGTTGTTCCAAAGAAGAAAGAAAAACAAAATTAAACCTCAGAAAAAGAGCCGGACAGACGGTAAATAATATTTTCCAGTTACTTGGTTGCTCTAGAGGAAACATTTGAAATGGAATGAAGCATTTTAATACATTTTACCCAAAAATAATGTATCTAGAGCCTCCCAATTCCGTAAAACTACAGCCACAGGAGATACAGTAAAGTGTCCATTATATCCCTACGATGTGTGTTAACCATATCTAACAATATCCAAAAATTCCCGATGTATGTGGAGCTTATAGACATTTGTAGGTTCCTGTACACTTGGACATTGAGCACAACAGTAAAGCTGAAGCTTTTGCAAAAGCAACAGAAAATTCGATTGAATTTATAAGTCAGATAGACAAACAAATAAGCTCAAGCAAACTTTCTCACTTGCAAAGAGGAGATAGACTAATGAATATACTTCTACAGAAACTAGACGAAACATTAGTAGCAATTATAACGGTAACTGGCCCCTGGTTACACAGAAAAAGCTGTAATGACAACATCACTTCTGACGTTGTCCGGCACATTGGAACCTAAGACGAAGACGTCTTGGGCTTAGAAAATATATTGAACAAAATCCACACACACACATACATAAAATTATCGGGATAGTTGAGGAATACGAGCCCGCAAGAACTATGACGGATTGCATAGAACGTTTCACTCAATTTGAAAAAACTAATCTAAAACTAATGAAAAAACGATCAGTAGTTTTGTGACTTCAAATTGTTGCAAATGCCTTTCGTTAGGGATGACCATCGATCATTTCGTCACATATGTCCCTACTTTACTTTACGTGCAATAAAATCATATAAAAATTACGTTTAAAGTTTGTCCCTCTTATACTAGTGTTATATAAACAAACATTTATTGAGATTAAAAAATTGACATTTTGTCAGAAAATTGTCTTTTGTTTTACACAATATGATGGATATTTATTTATTCCATATGTGGATGTAAATAAGTGACGAGAGGGCCTTCTGAAGATAAGACAATGCAAAATTTCACAATGTGCAGATACAATTGCAAATCGTGAAATAAAAAACTTCAACTGGATTAGTGAGAAAGTTATTATTGAATATAAGCTCTAGAACTCGGAAGCAGGAAATCCAAAAATTTAACGCCTTGTCTCAATATTTTAAAAGTAAAGTTTTGAACCAATTCATGAAATAACTCAGAAAGTGGACAGATTTATTTATTAAAATATCTTGGAAAATGTTATACTGCTGCCTAGTGTAAAAGAACCATGCCGCTAACTGCTTCGAATTTTGTAAAGGAATAGTTATAAAGCCATTCAAAAGTAAATGTTCTGATCTTAACCGCATTGAAAATTTTTTAAACATCGTATACCGGAAGATAAGAAGGGATTCCAAAACAAAAAACAAAACATATCACTTTAAATCATATCCAGGATGCATTGAAAACCATTGGCCCGTAGATGTGATGCCATTAAAAATAAAACTTATATCCTAGAACCTTCACGTTAGAGCAGTAATCGCACATTTAGTAACTACCTTTTGTAGGTTTCAACAGATATAAAGCATCTAAGGAAATATTGGAACACGAAAAAGGGAAAAAGTATCGGATATAGTGAATAAATCTACATCAACAATATTAAGTGATATAAAATGCAGAAGTTTATGAAAATTTTCCACCACCAAGCAACTTTTTTTCAGATATGGAAAAGATAGTGGAAATGGGAAGATATCACAGCAGTCTGGAAGAAAAAGGTAATATTTACTAATAATATATACTACAAATAATTCAAATACGAAAATTTAATGTAGAAACATAAGACATACTGTCAGACATGATATAAAATTTGTTATGAGTACTATTGTATTTATGGATTACACAAACCTATAACAAGCAAATCTTTCCGCAATAGCAAAAGAATATGGTGTAGGAAATGATTTTTAATTCTATTAAGACCATGATCCCAAGCATAAAGCTGACAACGATCGAAACTGATTACTTTGTAATTGTCCACAAATACTAAAAAGTAGATTTATAGCACGATAATTTATTAAAGTTCTGAGGAAGGAACGACCAGACTAAAGGCGAAGCTACAGGAAAGNGAAAGGACCCCTCAACTAAACATGTTTGTAAACAAGCATTTTTCTTTTTTTTTTTTTTTTGTTTGATTTAAGATATTTTATTGTATTTCAAGATTTTCAATCCTTACGGTTGTAATAACACATAATCTGCGTTACAAAATTAAAAAAAATCTTTGGACTTCGAAAGGTTTACGTAGAATAATAAAGAAAAATCATTTAATTTAAATTACACAAAAAAGTGCAGACAATAGATGTTAAAAAGCAATAATAATAAATATTGATAACAAATTATTCGAACAAATATATGAACAAAATTTAGAAAATTTTCTTTTTAGGCTTATGAATTTTATCTAAATTATATGGACTTTTTGACCTAAGAATTCTTATTTAAACTTTCAAATAAAAATGTCAATAATTAACAAGAATAAAAATTAAATAAATGCCAAAAATGTCCTAAAATTGCAATAACAATACAGAAAAAAACAATATAATAAATATAGAGTTTATATATTTAAATACTACATTTAAATTCAATGGTTTTTACATGACATACCTGTAACAATAGTTGGGAGCTGACCACACCGTTAAAACGGCTTCACCAAAATGCCATTTAAAGCCTTCCATAACCAATTGATGCGCACGACAAATCATATCGATATCATTCGTTCGGGTAAATTGCATGACAACATCGGCTCCAAATAAATATCCCGCTCCACGAGGCGAAACTCCCCAGCCAGTTTGATCTTCTGGATCTGACCACAGCAAATCACACATGGGACCATCGTGTGGCACCTCCTGTTTACGATCAATCGTACGAATTTGATCTAAATACTGTATGGAAGGCGATAAGCCGCCATGGACGCAAAATATTTTCCCATCAATAATGGCGGATAACGATAGATAGTCAAAAATTTCAGTACAATAGCGCCAAACTGCTGTGGAGCCATATTTACGCAGGCATTCATCATAAAAACCATAGACTTGTGTGATTTGTCGCGACTCATGATTGCCTCGAATCAGTGTTATGCGATCGGGGTAACGTACTTTAAGTGCCAACAGTAGAAGAAATGTTTCAACACTGTAGTAGCCACGATCAACAAAGTCCCCCATAAACAGGTAATTCTTTTCTGGTACATCACCACCCACTTTGAATAACTCCTTAAGGTCATAGAACTGACCGTGTATGTCACCGCACACTGTGACAGGCGAGTCTACTCGTTGGACATTACCTTCCTCTACTAAAATTTCACGTGCCTTGGCACATAACGCCTTCACTTCATTCTCCTTAATAATCTCACAACGTTTCAGTTGCTCTATTTGGCGATCAAGATCGCTGTAGTCTGTCATTCTACTTTGTTGTTGTTGTTACTGTTGTAATGTTGTTACTATACGAACACACGCACTTGAAATGAAGGGGGGAATGGGATGACTCAAAATATAAAACGGGGTCTTTGCCAAGCAGGTGCGAACGGATGACACAAATAACAACAATGATGACAATGACAGGTTTTTCTTTTGCAAAAAATTTCAAATGAATTGTGGATGAAACGTCCGTGGCAGGAAGAGAAGTGTAAACGTATGAGACACTGAAAAACGAAAAACGAGAGTAAAACAATATAGAAAATTGCAATTAACATTTTTAAAAAGTTTTAATACATCGTCACGGGAAAACCTTTAAACTTGCCGCTTTTTGGAGGGCAAGCTCCCTGTTTGTGTTTATGGTTTAAAGTAGTAAACTCCAGCCGTTCACCAACCATCTTTTATTTTAATTTCAATACACAACTCGCTCAGTCGACGTCGCTGCTTGCCTTCACACTAAAAATTTTTAGCGTAAATGTTTTTTGCACTTACCTTCTTAAGGTTTCTTTTTTGTTCTTGCGATGTTTGTTGGTAATGTTTCTAATACACTTTCTATTTATTTATTAGATTGTTTTATTACGATTTGTTTACTATTTCGCATTTTTACGTGTTCTTTTTCTGATTGAATTTAACAAAAATTTCTTAATGTAACATTGGAAAAAACAAAAGAAATTATCGTGACCACTCAACGCTTGGTTACACGGTTGGTAAAAAGTGTATTATTATAGCAAAATAAGAAAAAATTATATGCGGGCAAAAGTGATAAAAACGGCGTAAAATGTTCAGCGGCATCACAACCAGTGTTGGCGATTTTGGTACAACTGGTTATTTTTTGTTGAAATGTGTAGATTTTTCTATTTATTTCTTTTGTTGCCAAAAATGTAATATAATTAATTAATTATTATTATTTAAAGTAAATAATATAATTTAGTTATAATATAATATATTAATATAATTTAATGAAATTCTGTCTGAATTTGTTTGTGTTTGCGCTGTCTAATGAGGGAACTGGGTTGTTTTGGTTTTTGCTGTGTTGCATCGTTTGAAATTTGGTCGGATTTGATGGACGGACGGATGGGGACCCCTAAATTAAATTACTCTTGAAGTGTTTCAAATGTGGTGAATCTTTATGAAATGTAGTGAGTTTCGGTATGTTGAAATTTTCCGATGTGTGAGTTTTTACAACATGTGGTGAATTTGTCCTGTGCCATTATTCGAAAAAGGTAATGTATTACCTTAGATCAATGTACTGTCCATAGTGAATTAACCGGTGTGTGTCTGGAATAAGTAGTTTTCCCTCCATTAGCGAAGACATTGGTTTAAAACGAATTCACCATACATAAATTGGGGTGCAAATTCTTTTTATTACGCATCTAAAAAAAATTAAAATAGAAAATTTTAATTTAATTTTATAAACTTATTCAAAGACAAGTTTATGGATATAAATTAATAGAGGATAGCGTTAAACTAAACTTAAATATTTTTTCTCGAAATGGCCTCTAACAGTTTCAGTGTCAGATTTCTGTGATCAAGTATGCCGTTTTTCATATCCTTTTAGCGATTCTCTATGTATGCGATGTACCCCACTGTGCGATATAAAATGGGTACATTTTATTCATTTGTCCACTTTTTAGCCAGTCAGTAAAACGTAGAATTGAGTTATTAGAAACCTAGAAAAGGTAATTTGCATACAAGTCCTTTGAATCAGATTTCTGTTAGTATTTATACGGGAACTATAGATTTTATAACATACATTAACATTGTGATCAATCTTGGAATTAATTTCGAGTTCAAAAATCCTTAAAGAAATGAACACATATTGTGTAGAATGATTTTTTGACGTATAAAAATTCTAATTATTATTGATTTATTTATTATTAATTTAATTTTGATTAATTCAATTCTAATACACTAAAGTGTTTTACCATATATTCGATTAAGTTAAACGCTAAAGAGTCAATACTTAAATAAAAACCACTCTCTTATGTTTAGCCGACATTATTTGATGAACTCTTTTGCTCTGTATTTTTGTATGGTTTGTGTTTTATCTCTCTCTCATAGTTGCTAGCAGCCTCTTAACGATTTGTATATTATTTTATTAAAACTCCGTTAGTGTTTTACTAAAGGTGACGTCATAAACACCACCAGTGACAACCACTGGATAAGATTGTGTTCTCTGCCCTTCTACAATTTCATTTAGTGGATGTTTTGTTTAGAATGATTTTTGCTTTCGTCTCGTGAGGTTGCCTAATATTACCGGTTAAGGAAGGCAGTGCGTGCGTCCATTCGGAATTTTTACGTTTGTGCGTGAGTGTGCTTAAAAGAGGGAACAAAAATAGAAGGAATACAAAAAGTGTAAAAGATTCGCATATATTTTCCAAAAACAGCAAGTTTGTTGTTTATTTTTTTACGTACGTTTCTATATTCCAACAAAGTGTGTATACCCCAATATTAGCAACAACAAAATATTAAAGAGAGAATAAAAATTTTATTCTACTTACATATGTACTATTTTGTTGAATTAATGAAAAAAAACTTAATAAATAAATAAAAAATTAATGAATGCCATTGAAAAATAATTAAAATACCAACAAGATTTAATAAGTATTCTCTGAACGTGTTCAATTTATTTTGCATTCCTATTTAGAGAGTGTGAAAGAATTAATAAAATTGCGATAAGAATCTTCAATATTATATACAATTAATAAAAAAAAATATACATATGTGTGTATATTGTACACTTGCTAGGAGAGTTCTTATTTATTTATATTTTTTAATATGCCTTAATTAACAGTTTATTTAAATAGAAAAAACAACAAAAATTAGTCAAAAAATTTATTGTCAAACGCAAATTTGGCTCTTCTTATATTGTCTTGTTATTGTTTTGTTATTTTTTATAGAGGTACATAACATGACGCTTTTTTTTTCATTTTGTATATAATTGAGCTTGCGGCGCTCCTATGTGGTTTTGTTTATTTACTTTTTTTCACAATTAACAATTTGTTTACGAATTATGAAGTGAGTCTCATACTCAATTTGCCAAAGTATTAAATTTTAAAGCATACCTCAAGGTGTTGTATTTGTAGCAACTATCATATATTGGTAATGCTCTGTTTTCGTATTTTTTTTATTTTGGCCTTTAAGGAAATATCGAAAATATAAGGCAACAAGTTTAATCTTTTCGATTAACTCTGCCGGCATTAATTCATTAGAAAACGTGTTTGAATTAAACGTTTTTGGATTTTTTAAACAATTAATATACAAATATTTGCTATTTTACTTAAATTTTTATACTAGAGAGAATATGTTAGCGTTTGCTTAGTAAAGTTTTCACTTTCACTCGAAAGAAATATGCAATTTTATATTCTTCCTACAACAGCATGATATTTAATTGAAACGTGTAAACTGAGTTTTAAATATAAATACACTGAGTCTTGTTAAAAATAAAACAACTATTATTGTAATAATAACAATATAAATAAGAAAATATAATTACATTATTATGTTAAATATTGATTTTGCAAAATTGAAAGGTGTAGTTTTCTTAAGCACCAATAAAATCATAAAAAAAATTATCTATTTTAGGTGTCTAATCGCAATTAAAGTGCATTATTTTCAAATATAACAATAAGATTTTTTTAAATAAAGTTTAAGAAATAAAATATATCAGAAATTAAAATTAAAAAATAAATTTTTTTACCAAGAACAAATATCATCATTTTACCAAATTGATTATCAAC